>JAUOZQ010001199.1:0-16682 GCA_030710315.1 Anomotaenia brevis
ATAAACTTCTTATGTGAATTTCCAAGGGAGATAGTCAAAATGACCACCATCTGGGCACAGGATGCCATTTCCTGGCGTCTTCACTTGAATAAACTGACTAATGTTAGTCTGAAGACATCTCGCCTTCCACCTCCATCGCTCTCGGAAACAAAATACACTATACACGTGAAAACGAACTAGTTAAGTTTGAATGAAGTTGTTCACACCCTTCTGATATTCGAAAATACATAACAATCAACTAGGGTTGGAAGTGACTCACCCATAATCAGCCCTCTAAGAACAAGCTGGTTCAGAGCTCAATTAGAGCCAATTTTAACCCCTAACATCTTTGAGACATCCTTACTACCAATTTAATTTGAGGAAATAAACAGTAATCCAGTGCAATATGTTGTATTTCACAACAGTAGATTTAAAACCAACATGAATCACCTGATTAAACCGGTAAGTTATTTGAGGTGGTCGGAATATTTGAGAAAGTGAACTAAGAAGGGCGTACTTTGTTACAAAATCAATTCAGAAGTGAGTTTGTCACCTACTAATACCAGGGCACAGAACGCCACTTCAAGATATGCTATACTAAATAAATTCGGGTTCCATCTTTGTTACTTTCGCTCTAATAACGCCAAGGTAATAGATAGATAGCCCTACTTACACCACAGTTTATTGCGAATTCGCTAAGAAAAAAGCAAGCGCAGTTGCAGAGTTAAATGAACCTTGAAAGACCTGAATGTTTTGAATTTGTTCAACTGCAATTTCTTTTGAACAATATAAACACAAGTGGAGTTCGGTATTTAGTTGTAATTTCCGTATTTCGTTAATGATTCGGATTTCACGTCAATTAATTCCTGACGGGTTTTTAAATCACTCCACCCGTCCACTTAATAAGCATCCCTAAAAATGCTTCCATTCCATCGAAATATATGAGAGGTGAATGAAAACAGGAAGGTTGAATTCAGCTATCACCCAATCGAGGAGGACTCTCTTAGAAGTGAGATTTCACCAGTTACCTCCTATGACGTCACCATTTTCACCACCGTCTTCATCACAACTAGAGGGGGGAAGAGAGCTGGTTTGTTGCAATATTTTGCGAGGCCACTAGTTGCACTGGAGCCGAAATTCGTTTGTGGTATCGTGAATCAAAGGGAACCGTTGTCCTCAAGACTCTGGTCAAAATAACATTCATAATTGGAATAAAATGTATGCAATATCACCGAAATAGTGGTAGTGCCGATGATGTGCATATATTTGTGAATAAAGTAGTCTTTATTTAAATATCTAAACCATGGAATTGAGTCATCTTTAAGCTCTATCGAAGCTGTCATTTGTATCTTGATATAATATCTTCGGGGCATTTTTATCGCTAAATTGCGATTGGCGTAGCTGATGCGTTCCTTCCTTAGATTTCTTTAAAATACTTGCTAGCCTACAATGGGAACTTTTAACTTTGTTCTGAAAGTGAACGTAAGTATAATTAATTATTTCCTGCAAATATTAGTTCATTCAGTTGATAAACTCCATATTTTTGTTTCGTAACTTAACATTTGTTAGATTAATTTTCGTGAATAGGGTAAAAAATAGATTTCAAGCCAAAAAATATCATAATGATTAAAAACAAGTAAATTCTTATTAAAGGATATTTTTCAAGGACACTTGAATATAGCTGTAGGCTGCTGCCAGCAATAAGGATAGCCTCGATTTATAGAGTGTCAGCTCCTTAGGCTCCAAACGAAGAGGATTTGAGGGTTTTATAACTGGTTTTAAATCCTATATTTTTCATCAAACAGGTAAAATTCCGTGTGATTTGTAAAAACCTCCTTCTCCAACATTGGTGCGCTGGCATCCATTGCTTTGCTAAGACTGGTCATTTACAGTTATTTTTGAGTCCTCGCTAGGTTGAATATGATGGAAACTATAAGCGTATGAGAGTTTTCCAAGCACAGCCTGCCAGGTAATAGTTCACGGCAACAAGGTTGTAACCGCTGCAGGGCCCTTGACGTATTTCCGACTTCTCCTATACCGCACAATTTGTACCTCTTTCTTCCTCTCTACTACCAACTCACTCATTAAAAATAGTGTCTTCGGTTAGTTTCCCATTCAAAGATTAATAATAATAGTGAAATATAAAAATACTTGCTATTTCAAGTGCTGTGTTTGGTGAACTTTTGCATAGCATGCAATAGTGGTATTTGAACTGAAGTCAGTAATTATCGTTCCTGAATTATCGGTTATTTCCCTGGTATCAATAATTTATCTTGTCGAAACTTCTGCTCAAATTATTTTTAGCTAGGTGGGTTTTTTGCGAACTACTGGTCTCATGTCTACATCCATTCTTCATAGTTGGCCTTGTTGGCTGAGTCCCTTGGAACCTTGAGTAGTTGAGTTGGCGGAACTATACAAGTTGTTTTCCTAATTGACCAGCTCCAATCAATCCATTTCTTTGGATGTTGGATAGTTTCAACATATTCATGGAAAGGAGATTAAGTCAGATTGGATGGAAAATCACTTTCCTCTTTTGACTGGTTGAAGACTCAATCTCGGTTGCACCTTAGACTTTGAGCAAGGCCTTCCCAATGCCTCTTAATCCATGGCCTTTCAATATCGATTATGACACCACTAAATCGCTTTGTGCTTAATGAATATTGCTCTTAGCGTAAATGTGTTCATGTCAGAATTGTTGCACCATTCACATGAATCTGGATTCTTTAATGGAATTGTAATATTTTATTGGAGTTGTTGCCGCCCAAGTAGGTAAAAGATTTCGCAAGAGGTTAGGATTATCGCTTAATGCCAGCTGATCAACTGAGAGTAAAATTAGAATTGATGGAAGTTGAAATTTTCAACTTTGACCTGATCTGACAGAAGTCAACATAATCTTGCTGCGATTTCGTTTTAACTCCAACAAACTTTATCATGTTTTGATTCTTCAATCGAAAATTAATTTTGTAGAAGTGGAGTTATCACACGGTATGGACTGGAAAGCATGATATGCCATTCCTTGATCACAGTTGAGGATTTAATTGAGAAATTCCACATGATACCGTTCAAAATGATTACCTTTCTCGCCTTTTTTAATATTTACAGAAACAATTGCTTTGCATTCTCATATGGAAGTGAGCATTTCAGATAATCTGGAGAATGGAAACCTGGCAAAGTGTAATAGACGGTGTTGAAGACTTATACTAGCTTATTCCGGGTATCATTGCCAAATGTGTCGTTCTTAATTTTTGACCTATAAGCATTTCAGTCGGAGAATTTCCCCTTGGGTTGGCAGAAAGATTGTTAGGTGAGCCAATACGAAACTTTGTAGAATCTCGTTGATCGTTCCTTCCCCCCTTTGTTCCGGAAAGAGGAGCTCGTGTCAGGGTATCCATTTCATTAAGGTTCAATACTTTACAACTGGGCTGGCGTGATTTTTTTGTGTCATTTCAAATCCATATGTCGGGAAGACTAGATCTGGAGAAGTCATGTTAGAGCTAGTTTAGTATCAATTTTTTGGATAAGCAGGTCAATATCAACGAATTCACCAGCACTCCACCGAATTGGACAGTGAATCCACAAAGACGGCAAACAACAACAGCAGAATCACCAGAATGGAAACCATTTCAGCACAGCACAGCACAGCACCAAACATGAGAAAACGGGTAGCTGTAAAGTATTGAACCAGAAGAGTGAGAGTTGGTGGTCGATCTCTAATCCCACCACGTAAAAAGCCGAAGTGGCAAAATGGATATGGACATATGGTGGAAATAATCCCAATGCGTCCTCTGGAACTTTCGAATATTTGATTAACCTCTACGACCATTAAGACAGTAAACCCGTATAGGAAGACCTACGTGTGTTTCGAACTTTTAGTTGCACCTGACAATACTGTGCAATCGTCGTTTTTAAATACATTTTTTCATTCAGAATGATGACGACAAATGAAGTTTTATTAGGGACGCCTAATAACGGTGGATTTAATTAGATTTTAATAAATGCGCTTTTGTTAAATCCCTCGGTGTTTGTCAATCAGCGACTTCTATTTGTTTGCAGAGACGAAGAAGCTTTGTTGCTTACATAGTATGAAAGGATGGAATCGTGAATGCTAATTGGTCATAAGAGACGGGTTGCTTAGATACTACGACTGAATTATCAAGGAAGAATCACACTATATAGCAAGATAGTAGACAACAATTCATGTGATATATTGATAAATTGAAACCGAATAGTTCGAAATAATCCGAAAATTTTATTAAAATTTTTAATGGATGGAACAAACATTATAAAGGCCACTCTCGACTTTGTCCACAAGAGTCTCTTATATGTTGCTCCTTCATTGTACAGCTATCAATAGAAGTACTGATCACTTTAGATTCAACGGAAATAATAAAGTTGGCAAGGCATCGTTGTCCGGAATATTCTGTATGTTGCTCTTCGATTACCGCAGAAAAACTATCGTAATTATTTTTAATTCTTAAAGTTATTGTCAGTTAAAAGTAGCAATGATTATCATGTAAAATTAAATAGTAAATAAAATATTTGAAAAAATCTATATTGCTTATGCAATTTTTTAAATTCTGAAGTCGTCTAAATATTTCCTACTGATGCACGTTACAACCACAGAATCCGATTTGCTACCTCGAAGTAATAAATAGCGGTGCGATGCACATAAATCTTCAGGCTTTATTACTATAACATTTCGATATTCTAAATCCTAAATTGCTTTTTTAAAAAATTACTTTTTTCTGAGTTTTACTACCTTTGATTTGAATTTGACTGCACTGCGAAGGAAGTTGTACGACGTTCGCTTTCGGGTCCTCTACGCGTAATTTTGGATTAACTGACCGAATCATGTAATTACTAGTTTGATGTGATTAGGTCAAAACCAAAACGATTTGTCCTTCCTCTAGGGCCGTCAAATCTCAAATTTTACGGAACTATTAGTTGCGCTCACTTGAGAACGTACCGGCCCTAATAGTGGTGTTGAATTATTGGAATCACTGAACAATCATGTCAATCTTGGGTTCCTCAGTCCCGTTCATCCAAGCCTTATCCTGAAATCGACCCATATATATTCATGATATCAAAGCTTATTATTGTATATAGGTACCTTTCAAATAGAAATCAGAGCTGACGCTAGTGATGAGGAATTATTGATAGAAAAATCTTTGTCCAATGAAAATCCTTGCTGGTTCTGTTACGTGCACACATTTTAAGCATGTTAGATAAACATTAGTAAACATTAAAAAACTAGGGTTAATAAAGAAAATGGTTTTCGGTCTATTAAAATGAACGATCCCTCAAATAGGTTTCATTTTGCACTTTTAACGCTTTTATTTAATATGCATCAGTAGTGAGGCATCAAAATGATGCGCTTGTTAAAATGTATCAAAGGCAGCATTAATAATCGTTAGTTTTCATATTAAAGCCACTAAATTGACATATAAATGATAAATCGGAAAATCAGCTTTTGTAGTCGCATTGCAGTGCTAGAGTAGCAAATTGCAGGCTTAGGCTTGCTAAGTACTTGACAAATATTTCTGTAAAAAATTTTTTTATGCTTCGGTATCTAAAGATGTTGGTCAAAGACGCGGGCTCGTTTGTTAGAAATTCGTCATTTCATTGCAGGCCAGTAGGACGTATATATATATAAGGTGAAATTTAATAAGCATAGTTTTGCAGTAGGCTAAACTTCTACCAAGGAAATGTCACTCTACATTTGGTTAAACAATTAATACTAGATTCTACTGTGCTCAGGTAGACTAGCCGCTCACAGGCCCATGCGTAAAATTCATTGGGAATATATGCCTTAATAAATTTAAATTTGTGTGCTTTTGTACCACTAGATATTGATTGCATTTAAAAGAGAGTGGCTATCTAAAACCACCTTGAAACCAGCACATTTAAGGGAACAGCTCGAAGAAAGACAAACATCGCCAGTGATTAGTACAAAATTCAAAACCATACAAATACCATGGGGTATGCAAATGGCAACGGTCACCCGGCATCCAAAATAAATGCTAAATAAACCTGTTAATGATGGCAGACGACCCCATACCATTGTCGAATTGGGTCGCAAAGTCCGCTTTCCTGACTGAGTGCAATATTGAAACACCAGTCCTTCTATTGCTCAATCCTACTAACGTTTCCAGAAGAAGTTCAATCTAAATGGCCATGTTCCTCAAACCAAAGAAAATGAAGACTCCACACCTCCTCACTTAGGCTTCGATTTAGCTCTCTACTCAAATTCCATTTCCGTAACTACTGCAATACTCAAGCATTTTCATGCCAAGCTGTTCTGGATTAATGGTACTGTCCGCTGAACATCCCTCACATTCCTCGCTGTTCCACTTCTGCGCAAGGTTAAGACACACGTACTATCCCATTAAGATTGTCTTCTTACCTCCATATTTCATATTTAACGGCACCTCTAAAGGATCGAAAATCCAGTCTCCTCCACTGTGAAACACATCTACCCACGATGCCCAGACTCAACCGATCGTTGTCAACAGGCCCCTTCCCACTGGCCCATTCAGTGATCCTCGATAACCAATCAGACCCAATCGGACCAACGGACGTTAGCCTGTATATTCTTCCGCTTTTGTTCTGCTTAGCGCGCTCGAACTACTCGTGTATTCTCCCGTCTTCTCCTGCACACACGTTGCGGTCGCTCTCAACCTCCCCTTCTCGACTGGCTGTATATCGAGCCTTGCTTTTGCACCAACATACGCTCTAAGAAGATTATTCTAGTGGCATGACGCCATTTTCACCTAGTTACCTGACTGTCTTTGTGCCAAACGTGGTCATCCGAATCATTTCTCTCATACCCTGCCAATAGACGTTCCTGTTCTTACACCCCCAAACAACCCCTCTAAGAACCCCTAGGCATTTAAAACCAAGCGATTTAACTTTCTTATTATTCCAGTCTCAAAAGCGATCGTACTTGATTTTGCTTTTTTACCTCAAGAACCTGATCCACGTTAAAAAGGCCAGAATTTGATAGCACGGCGGATCCTTATATGAGGGATGAATAGCTTGCCAAAAACTCCAGATAATAGCGGTAACACAAAATATTAAATAATGCATATGCATTTGTAGTGGTGTAGAGTTAGACAATGGCGATAGCTTGTTTCGCATTTACACATAAAATGAAACAATACCTCTTTTCATAATATAACTAAATATGTAAAATAATTAAGATATATTGATTCTCCAGATTCAGGATATCCGATGCGTACCCAAAAATTAAAAATTAAGGAAATCAATTAATACATTGATCAGTATTTGAAAAAAGTAGTTTATGTTGGTATATATATTTACAGAATTTGTAATGAATTAGGTCGATAAAGTGAGAAATTTCTAAAAGAATAAGCAATACAACAAATTTTTTTTTCAAGAAGTAATTTTGAGCTATTTGACTCAGTGTCTTAGTAAAAAAACTAGTTTGTCAATCCTAAACAAATTTACAATCCTTTCTCTGAAATTCGCTTACCCAAGTTCAAGTAAATGACCTTCAAAAGCAATAGACCTTGCGCTATTCTTAAATGTAGAATATTGATGGATTTATATTTAAGTTAAACTAGGCATTTATTCCCTTAATAATTCAACTTATACGTCTACATTTAAGATGTCAATGCATTATGTTTGGCACAGACCCACCGTCTATACATTAATGGTTTGCTCAGGAAAGTGTACATAAAGCTGTAGGATACAGTGAATAGCCCAAAAATTACACACTGATCTCCATGCTGCCCTTTTGCAACAAACATCCCATAGGTTTGGCAAAAACCGCTGCACAACCCAAGACGAGAATTTAAAGTATGCAATTGAGAACAGTAACATTCATAAGCGCCAAGTTCAAAGATATGTTAGCTTACCTTTAGGACATGACAAAGTACAATTTGGAAACGAGATTCCAGTATACCACCTCCGTTTTTTGGTTTTGTTTATCAGATCTTTGCTAGAGCATTTGTAGATATGCTTCGAAAAATAGAAATATCTTCAACTTGAAAATTGAATTCACATTTTATGACTTGGGCATAAAAACAGTACCTGCAAAAGCATGCCAGCATTAAACAAAAATATATCTATTAGGTCTCCAATTATAAATGTTTAAATTTAGTATATCATATCATATCATATCATGACGTTAAGCATTTCACATACACATTGCAATCTAGTAATTTTAGTTAAAATAAAAACGCTGAAGTCCTTACAGAGCCTGTAAATGAAATTTTATCGGGTTTGTCAATCATAAGTCTGTCCAATTCGTAAATGTGTATGATTACGGTAGAAGTGCTCGTTAGAATTCCGCGCACATCGATGGTAATAATATTGGATTGAAAGCAAATGTGTAAATTGAAAAGCAGCAATAAATATGTATCATTTAAATAGTATTATTAAAAATAATCATATTAAAAAATAGTATATGGGCATCATTTTTACTAATTTCCTGCCAGTGATTCAGTGCATAGGAAATGTTTTCAAGTTCACACACATTTTAACATACTTTTGAGCACGCGAACAGTGCAATTTTTTGCTAAATGTTTAAATACTAATTATTTACCCTTGCCTTTTTGACGCTATTTAGCAATTTTAATTTCTCATTAAAAAATTAATTAATACTATTATTGTGATTGAAAGTAGCTTGGAATGATTTTTAGGTCAATAAATTATTTTACGAACACATAAAACACACCAATTTCAGGTCAAAATTCTCCCACCTATTGATTCGAAATTCGATTCACCTACATTGAGCTGAAATGCGTTTAGTTGATTATCGACAGTCTTTTAGAGCATTCAAATGAGAGACATCGTAATTTTGACCGCAATTATTGGTAAACTGTCTATGTTCGACGCAAAATTTCACAAATTTTACTGCATAGTGAAGCAGCTCACCTAATGTTTAATTCACTTAAAGCAGACCAATATAAGAAGCAACGTAAATTTTGCTCAATAAATATAAGTAGGACAATATGTAGGACAAAGTTAGTGTTCTTTATTCGGTCTTTACCTGATTTAGGAACTGAAAAAGTGTAATTTAATATTCTAACTGTGTATTAAGGTCCAACCTGTCGTTACATTATTGAAAATTGCCTTCCTTACGAAAAGTAGAAAAAAAGTTATTTTAGTCTTAAATGGTAAGTGGTGCTCATATTTATTTATGCCCAATATAAGTAGCAGATAACAGTTAATTTTCAAATTAATCAGAGTTGCAGTTAATCAAGTTGAATGCCTCGTGGAATCCGGAGATAAGTGTGTCCTTCACAGATTCCAGGTAGGGATTTTGGGGTGGATACACCTTGAACTGAATAACAGCGAAGGGACGTATTTCGGTTATTCTAAGCGTTTTAAATCGCTGAAGCTGCACATTGATGTGGAACAGGAGGTGTCACGTTCGCCTTTAGCTCAGGCTAATTAACTGCAAGACTGAAATGTAAATAGGCAAATGAGTTTTCAGATATCTTAATCTATCGACAACCCAATAGCAGCACTGGTTGCTGAATTACTATTCATCTTGGCTTAGCAGCGGCATCAGCGACAGCAGCAGCAGGAATGACATCTCCGTGTTACTCCTCTGACAACGCCCAGCTGTCAGGATTAAATATAAGGCTTCTTACCAAGGCATGAATTTAAAAGACACTACAAAAGTTTTTTCGTTAAAAAGTGTATAAATTATAGGTAGTGGCCTATTTTAAAGTATTTACCGCAGTCCCATTGCATCGTCAGAGTCACTGAACGTCACATGGCCCAGCATAATTGTGCATTTGAAGTCGCTCTTATCAGGCCAGCATTTCGCATACCCATTGGAGGTGTTGCCGTTAAATCGTAGCTGCCTTATCCCCTCCTTTATGTAGAGGCCAAGCAGGGCTTTATGCACGTAGAAAAGCAACATGACTTCAAGTGCCTCTGAATACTGATCTTAGAAGTCTCTGCATATTTCTATAATGAATCTAACTAATGAAGAACTCCATATTTTGACATGCCTTTTCTATCATTAACTAGCTCGTAGCGGCTCGCTGATGAGCAGCCTAAGGCGCATACCACTGACAACGTAAGTTGGTACACTGCTTGCATACTTGTAATCTGCTCTGATATAAATCGCCCTTATATACTTGCAGCTCCCGCTCAAAGATTGCAACATACATGTTAGGAATGTCTATTCTATAATCTTGCTTTCCGTTTCCAAAATCGAAAATATTTTTCAATAACTATGATAAGCAACTAGAGTTAATTGCAACCTTTTCTGCTTCAGATGTTTCTCTGTGCATTCAAGAATCCGAGCGTCAAAATTATTAAGTATTATTTCTTTTCAAAAAGAGCACCAATTTGCAACTCAATTTGTGTTTAAGTCTTAGGTAATGAATAGATAAATCTTTAGTTACAATCAAATAATTACTTTCTAGATACACCGTTACTTGAGTATCATGCACAATGCTATATGTGCAATGCTGGAATTTGCTTAAACTTAACCATTTATATTAGGAAATCTAATTGATACACGTTTGTTTAAAGCCGAGTTCTTCCCTGCTATTAATTGTAATATTAATTTATATAATACATGGAATCTGATTTTTAATCAGATTTCGTATTTTACAAATCCACGACAGTTTACACCAAAACGCAAAAGGAAGCATAGTGAAAAAGTGCACACGGCTAGCAAACACATGAATCCCTTCTTCAGTTTTAGCATCATCAAAAGGGAAGGATTGATTTACGCATTCTACTGAATCAGGTTGCCACTAAATCGAATTTCATCTTATGCCTACTTTATGGAGAATATATTCTCCGTTTCAGTACATCCGGAGAAATATTTAAAAACTTAATTGATATAAGTGAAAAAAGCTTGAAAGACCATGAATAACAATAGCTTTCTAGTAAAATTTAGACGATAAATATTCTGCTGGCATGCACTTACATATATCGTCTTTATACCCAAGTAATAAATGTGAATTCAATCTTAAATTTAAAGAAATTATATTTTCAAAATCATATTTACAAATGTTCTAGCAAAGCTCCGATAAACACAACTGAATAGTGGAGGCAGTATATTACAATGTCGTTTCCAACTTACATTTTTTATGTCCCAAAGGTCAGCTAACATATCTTCGAACTTGGCGCTTATGATTATTACTGCTTTCAATTGCATTCTTTGAATTCTCGTCTTGTGCTGTGCAGTGCTTTTGCTAAGCCAATGTGATGTTTGTTACAAAAGACCAATATGGAGATCAATGTGTAATTTTTGGGCTATTCACTGTATCCTACAACACTTTCCTGAGCAAACCATTAATGTATGGACGGTGGGTCTGTGCCAAACATAATGCATTGACATCTTAAATTTAGACGTATAAGTTGAATATTCAAATTTGTAAACATTTTTACCCTTCTGAGGACGGTATGAAGGGAATAAGTGCATAGGTTAATTAAAATTTAATTCCAGGAATAACTTACATTTCAACATGGCGCAGGATCTATTGCTTTTGAAAGTCATTTGCGTGAAATTAGGCAAGCAAATTTCAAAGAAAGGATTGTTAATTTTTTTAGGAATCACAAAATAGTTTTCAATAGCACACTTTTTGATAAGACCCGCTGAGTCGAATAGACTCCAAATTATTTCTTTAAAAAATAAATTTTTGGTGTCTTGTTTATTCTTTCAGAAAATTTCCACTTTATCGACTTAACTCATTAAAAAATAGTAAATAATTCCAAACATAAACAACTTTTTTCGAATACTGATCGAAGTATTAATTGATTTTCCGATTTTATAACATTTTCTTATGCGACGAATATTCTGAACCTGGAGAACCAATGTATCTTAATTAATTTATATATTTAGTTATTTTATGAAAAGTTGTTATTGTTTCATTTTATTTGTAAATGCAAAATACGATATCACCAATGTCTAATTCTGCAACACTATAAATTCATATGTATTATTTAGAATTTTTGGAGTTTTTGGCAAACTATTCGTACCTCATATAAGGATGCGCTACACTATTAAATTCTGGTCATTTTTAACAAGAGATCAGGATCTTGAGATATTAAAGCAAAATCAAGTACGATCGCTTTTGAAACTGGAATATTGGGAAAGTTGAATCGCTAAGTTATAAATACCTAGGGGTTTTTAGAGTGGTTCTTTGGAGGTGTGCGAACAGGAACGTCTATTAGCAGGGTATGATAGAAATGATTCGGATGACCACGTTTAGCACAAAGGCAGTCAGGTAACTAGGTGTAAATGGTGCCATGCCACCACGACACTCTCATTGGAGCTAAGCTCAACAAAAGAGGAAGAAAACACAGAAAAGAAAGAAAAAATCCGGATGTTTGTGAGTTGATCAATTAGGCTAACGTCCGTTGGTCTGTTTGGGTCGATTGGTCATCGAGGATCAGTGAGTGTACCAGTGAGAAGGGGCCTGTTGCCAAAGAATGGTTGAGTGTGAGCATCGTGGATCGATGTGTGTGACAGTTGAGGAGACTGGGGTCATCGATCCGGTAGAGGTGCCGTTTAGAATGAAAATTATAGGTTAGAAGGCTGTCTAAATGGGATTGTGCGTGTTTCATAGCTTTGAGCCGAAGAGAAACAACGAGGAATGTGAGGGATGTTCAGCGGACAATATTATTACCTAAAACAGCTTGACGTGAATATAGTTGAGTATTGCAGCCGCTTCGGCAATATAATTTGAGTCGATAGGAAAATCGAAGCGTAGGTGAGTAAATGTGGAATCTTCTTTTTCTTTGGTTTGGGGAACTTGGACATGTAGATTAAATTTCTGCTGGAAACGTTAGTATGATTGCTGTAGGTTGTTGTAATATGTTTCAGTTGCAATCAGTCAGGAAATTAGACTTTGCGACCCGATTCGGCAACGGTATGGGGTCGCCCGCCTTCACTGGCAGGCTTACTTAGCATTCATTTTGGATGCCGTGCGGTCGTTTTCGTTTGCATAGCCCAGGTTATTCGTATGGTTTGGAAATTTGAACCAATCACTGGCGATGTTTATCTTTCTTCGAGCTGTTCTTTCAAATATACTGGTTTCAAGCGGCTGGTTTCAAGGTGATATTAGATAGCTACTCTCTTTAAAACGTAATCAACATCTTGGAGTATAAAAACATAAAATGTAGATTTATTAAAGTAAATATTTCCAAGCGTCTAATTTACCAGTGTACAGTGGCAACGAATAATAACGGTTTAACCAAATGAAGAACGACATTTCTTTGGTGATAGTTTACCCTACTACCAATCTGTGCTGATTAATTTGCACATGATATATATATATATATATAGTAAAATATTGGGCTGCGTCGCAATGACGGAATTCTGACAACCAAACCTGCATTATTAACCAGCATCTTTAGATAGAGAAGCATTAAAAATAAATTTTTTACTGAAATATTTGGTAAGTACTTAGCAATCTGCTACTCTAGTGCGCCAAGGCAACTACGAATGTTGTTTTTGAATTAATATATATTTATGTCGAAGTATACTATGTAAAAGTATCAAAAGTGCAGAATGAAACCTATTTGAGGGATCGTTCATTTCAATAGAGAGAAAATCAGTATTTCTATTAACCCTCGTGGCTTTTAATGTTTCAAAATGTTTACCTAATGTTCTTAAAATATGTGCACGAAACATTGAATAGCAGAACTGTTACTATTTCTTTATCAATTGCGTCAGCTCTGATTTCTATTTGAAAGCACCTATAGAAAATAACAAGTTTGGATGTCATGAATACATATGGGCCGATTCCTCTAATAAGGCCTGTATGAACAAGACTGGGGAACCCTAATGCTGACGTGATTGTCCAGTGATTCCAACAATTCAACACCACTATTAGGGTCGGTACGTTGTCAGGTGAGTGTAACTATTAGTCAGGTACAATTTGAGATTCGATGGCCCTAATGGAAGGACAAATCATTTTTGTTTTGATTTGACTGACATAAAATTAGTAATTACATGATTTAGTCAGTTAATTCAACTTTACCCTTAGAGGACCCGAAAGCGAACGTCGTACAATTTCCTCTGCAGTGGAGTCAAGTTCAAATCAAAGGTGGTGATACCCTATAACTAAACATTTTTTAAAAACTTAATTCCGGATTTGGAATACTGAAAAGTTACAATGATAAATACTGAAGATTTATGTGGATGGCACAGCTATTTATTATCTTGAGGTAGCAAATCGATATTGCGGTTAGCACATACATCAGTAATAAATATTTAAGCAACTTTAGAATATAAAAAATTCTGTAAACAATGTAGATTTTTCCAAATATTTTATTTAATAGTTATTTTTTATGATAATCATTGCTAATTGTAATTGAAAATTACGTTCCGTGCGTGCATAAAATCGCCACGACTTACCCAATACCGTGAAATGGAGTTAAGTAAAGCAAACTCGGTTGATAACGATTACCGTTTGGCGTCTTTTATCGTGAAGTTCTCAAAATATGGATCTTAAAAGGAGTAACGAAAAGAAGGACAAATTCGAAAACCATAAGAAATTAAAAAAATTACAATAGTTTTTCTGTGGCAACATATAACATACTTTTGTCGACAGAATATTCCGGACAACGATGCCTTGCCAACTTTATTCTCTCTTTGAATCTAAGGTGATCAGTACTTCTACTGCTAGCTGTACAATGAAGGTGCAACATATAACAGACTTTTGTCGACAGAGTTGAGAGTGGCCTTTATAATGTTTGTTGCATCTATTAAAAATTTTACTAATATTTTCTGTTTATTTCGAACTATTCGGTTTCAATTTATCAATATATCAAATGAATGGGTGTCTACTATCTTGCTATATAGCGTGATTCTTCCTTGATTATTCAATCGTAGTATCTAAGCAACCCGTCACTTATGACCAATTAGCATTCACGATTCCATCCTTTCATACTATGTAAGCAACAAAGACTCTTCGACTCTGCAACCAAATAAAAAGTCGCTGATTGACAAACACCGAGGGATTTAACAAAAGTGCATTTATTAAAATCCAATTAAATCCATTATTATTAGGCGTCCCTAATAAAACTTCATTTTTTCGTCATCATTTTGAATGAAAAAAATGTATTTAAAAACGACGATTGCACAGTATTGTCAGGTGCAACTAAAAGTTCGAAACACACGTAGGTCTTCCTATACGGGTATACTGTCTTAATGGTCGTAGAGGTTAATCAAATATTCGAAAGTTCCAGAGGACGCATTGGGATTATTTCCACCATATGTCAATATCCGTTTTGCCACTTCGGCCTTTTACGTGGGTGGTTTAGAGATCGACCACCAACTCTCACTCTTCTGGTTTAATACTTTACAGCTACCCGTTTTCTCATGTTTGGTGCTGTGCTGTGCTGTGCCGAAATGGTTTCCATTCTGGTGATTCTGCTGTTGTTGTTTACCGTCTTTGTGGATTCACTGTCCGATTCGGTGGAGTGCTGGTGAATTCGTTGATATTGACCTGCTTATCCTAAAAATTGATACTAAACTAGCTCTAACATGACTTCTCCAGATCTAGTCTTCCCGACATATGGATTTGAAATGACACACAAAAATCACGCCAGCCCAGTTGTAAAGTATTGAACCTTAATGAAATGGATACCCTGACACGAGCTCCTCCGTCCGAAACAAAGGGGGGGAGGAACGATCAACAAGATTCTACAAAGTTTCGTATTGGCTCACCTAACAATCTTTCTGCCAACCCACGGGAGAATTCTCCGGCTGAAATGCTTATAGGTTAAAAATTAAGAACGACACATTTGGCAATGATACCCGGAATAAGCTAGTGTAAGTCTTCAACACCGTCTATTACACTTTGCCAGAGTTTCCATTCTCCAGATTATCTGAAATGCTCACTTCCATATGAGAATGCAAAGCAATTGTTTCTGTAAATATTAAAACAGGCGGAGAAAGGTAATCATTTTTGAACGATATCATGTGGAATTTCTCAATCAAATCCTCAACTGTGATCAAGGAATGGCATATCATGCTTTCCAGTCCATACCGTGTGATAACTCCACTTCTACAAAATTAATTATCGAATGAAGAATCAAAACATGATAAAGTTTGTTGGTGTTAAAACGAAATCGCAGCAAGATTATGTTGACTTCTGTCAGATCAGGTCAAAGTTGAAAATTTCAACTTCCATCAATTCAAATTTTACTCTCAGTTGTTAAGCTGGCATTAAACGATAATCCTAACCTCTTGCGAAATCTTTTACCTACTTGGGCGGCAACAACTCCAATAAAAATATTTACAATTCCATTAACGAATCCAGATTCATGTGAATGGTGCAACAATTCTGACATGAACACATTTGCGCTAAGAGCAATATTCATTAAGCACAAAGCGATTTAGTGGTGTTATAATCGATATTGGAAGGCCATGGATTAAGAGGCATTGGGAAGGCCTTGCTCACAGTCCAAGGTGCAACCGAGATTGAGTCTTCAACCAGTCAAAAAAGGAAAGTGATTTTCCATCCAATCTGACTTAAACTCTTTTCCATGAATATGTTGAAACTATCCAACATCCAAAGAAATGGATGGATTGGAGGTGGTCAATTAGGAAAACAACTTGTAGAGTTCCGCCAACTCAACTACTCAAGGTTCCAAGGGACTCAGCCAACAAGACCAACACTGAAGAATGGATGTAGACATGAGACCAGTAGTTCGCAAAAAAACCCACCTAGCTAAAAATAATTTGAGCAGAAGTTTCG
>JAUOZQ010001200.1:0-16679 GCA_030710315.1 Anomotaenia brevis
ACGTGTTAGACCTTTCATCTAATACAAGTTAATACGTTAATTCTCGGTCTTCTCTTACTTGGAAAGTATTTGGAAGTCTTTAAAGTGATAATCACTTTAATTGGCGAGCACACCTACCCCTGGAGAACACTTGCAAAAAACTAACTAGCACACGTTTATGATGGCGGAAGACTTATACGCCCCCGGAGATGCGCCTGCTCTCCAACATCTGACAGTCAGACTATCTGATTTCTGGCCGAAAAGTGCAGCAAGTTGGTTTTACCGTGCTGAAGCTCAATTCCGCCGAGCTAACATCAAGAGCGAAATGGCCAAGTTCGACATAGTCGTAGAGAAGCTACCGGAGCACTTTATCAACCATTTACATCATATTATACAATCGCCTCCTGAGGAGCAGCCATATACCAAATTGAAGGCAGCTTTGATCAAGCTAAGCACTCTCGGTAGTAGTTAAAATTACGAGTTAGCGACCCAGCTTTAACTCGGCGACTCGAAACCATCAGACCTCTATCGAGAGGTGGTGCAATTGATTCCCGAATTCTCGTTGACAAGCGAATTGATCCGGGAAATGTTCCTCCGTAAACTACCGGAACTTGTCAGCACCTTTATCAGAGCTGCCCAAAGTCCCTTACCACGGAAGAGTTGCTCGAAATGGCCGTCAGAGTACATACGAAACCGACTCAACAGTCAACAATTTCAGCAGCTACCGTTCCGTGTGCCCAACCAACCAATCTACAGGATCAGATCGCTGACTTGAGAATGAAACTAGACGCTCTCCTTCTTCAACACCGCCCAAACTCGAGAGAGCGCTCACCAAAAAAGACGTTTGATCGCTCACCCAGGCGGAAGAGCTCCAACAGACCCAATTATGCACCCGCCACGGACGACGTTTGTTTCTATCATGTCAACTTCGGCACCTGAGCCAGGAAGTGCAACCCGAAGTGCAAGTTTTGGGGAAACTTCCAGACCAGAATTTGATCGCAGCTGCAAGTTCTGGTCTCTCTCAGCAGAGCCGCATTCTCTTCATTCCGGACCGTCGTAGCAAAATGCTGTTCATGATTGACTCCGGTGTGGAGATCAGCATTATACCTTCCACCCTTGTAGACCGCCTCCACTCCAACCCCCATCTAAAGCTGCAAGCTGTGAATCACTCCGCAATCATGACCTATGGACAACGTTTCCTGGAACTTGATCTGGGCTTACGTAGAACTTTTCCATGGGTTTTCGTAATCGCGGATGTTCCGCATCCAATTTTGGACGCTGATTTTCTGCATGAATACAACCTATGCCCTAATGTACGTAAATGCCGACTTGTGGACAATACCACCTGTTTGTCCGCTATTTGCAAAACAAGGAATTGCTCTGTCTATCGACTCTCTTCAATCCCACCTTCAGTCCCTGAGCCCTACCTCTCGATCCTACGAAAAATTCCAAACCTTACCAAGCCTATTAACACCAAGGCCGCTCCTAAGCACAAGGTGGTGCATTACCTCAAAACTACAGGCCCACCTTGCACTGCCAAACCTCGAAGACTTTCCTTGGAGAAGCGAAAGCTGGCAGTTGCTGAGTTTGAACATATGATGCAACGATCGGAGCAAAGCGAATGGGCATCACCCCTATATTTCGTCCCCAAAGCCAGTTCCGGTGACTGGCGACCCTGTGGCGATTACCGAGCCATGAATGCCGCTACCTTACCCGATCGATACCCACCTCCACACATCCAAGATTGCGTGTCTTTCCTGCACGGTAAGAGGATTTTCTCCACGATTGACTTAGTGGAAGCCTACCACCAGATTCCCGTGGCTCCAGAAGACGTGCACAAAACAGCCATTACTACCCCGTTCGGACTTTTTGAGTTTCTGCGTATGCCTTTCGGGCTCCGGAACGCAGCTCAGACATTCCAACGCTTCATTGACACGATGCTACATGGCTTAGATTTTGTGTGTGCCTACCTCGACGACCTCCTTATCGCAGCACTTCACCAGAAGAACACCAACAACACCTGACGATCGTCTTCCAAAGACTGGACGAGAACGGCATTGTCATTAACGCCGCGAAGTGCCGTTTCGGGCAAACAGAGGTTACTTTTCTGGGCCATTTATCAACTCCCAAGGAGTACTTCCTCTCCCGGACAAGATCAAGGCCATCCAGCAGTTCCAAAGCCAACATCCAAGCGCCAGCTTAAACGCTTTCTGGGCATGGTTAACTTTTACCGCCGCTTCATCCCAGACTGTGCGAGCATAGCGTTACCTTTGGTCAATCTTACCGCCGGCGACAACGGCCCGATTGAGCTGTCAACGGAACAAACGGCAGCTTTCACGGAGCTGAAGGACCGCCTATCTCGAAGCGTAACTATCACTCACCCGGATCCCACGGCAGACCTTGCCCTCACGGTAGACGCCTCAAATGTCGCTGTGGGAGCCACTCTACATCAATTCACCAACGGAAAACTGCAACCGCTAGGCTTTTTCTCCAAGACCTTGCAACCTGCGGAAAGACGCTACTCGACCTTTGGCAAAGAACTGCTGGCGTGTTTCTTGGCTGTAAAATATTTCCGACATTTAGTGGAAAGTCAGAGGATTACTATCAGTACTGACCACAAACCACTGATAGCAGCTACCCAACACCATGCTAGCAGGTATACCGATCGTGAAATGCGGCAACTGGACTACCTCGCACAATTCGACCCTCATTTCGAACATATCAGTGGATGCAAAAACGTAGTAGCAGACGCTCTTTCCAGGGTACAAGTCAACAACATCCAAGTCAAGCCCTCTATTAACCTGAATCACATGGCAGCAGAGCAAAAGCGATGTGGTCTACGCAAACGTGGTCCAGAAACTAATATAGAGGATACACCACTAGAAACCTCTGGAGCGAAAATACTTTGTGACGTCTCCACCGGTAAAAAACGTCCCGTTGTTCCGGCATCCCTTCGAAGACAAGTTTTCGAGCCGATGCACTCACTTTCCCACCCTGGAGTACGAGCTTCCATTAAACTTATCACAGACCGTTATTCATGGAGAGGGATGAAGAAAGATATCAGCAACTGGGTGCGTTCTTGCACTTATTGTCAGCGTGCAAAAATACATCGTCACATTAAAACTCCCGTCGAAGCCCACGAGCTGCCCGAAGGGAGGTTTTCTCATGTCCATTTGGATCCTGTCGGAACTCTACCTCCGTCGCAAGGTTACACGTACTTGTTGACCTGCGTTGATCGATTCACCCGTTGGCCGGAAGCGGTTTCGTTGAAGGATATATCCACCGAGGAGGTGGTCCGAGCTTTCTTGCTACACTGGGTTGCCAAATTCGGTGCCCCAAGGATAGTAGCTACTGACCGCGGAGCACAGTTCGAATCGTCGCTATTTCGGTCAACACTGCGTTTCCTCGGGTGCGGACGTCATCGGAAAACGGCATACCACCCAGCTTAAAACGGCCTGGTCGAACGTCTACATAGGCAACTGAAAGCTGCGCTCAAGGCTCGCGGCAGTTCTTCCGACTGGGTCGATCATCTTCCTCTGGCCTTGCTAGTAATAAGAGCAACTATCAAGCCGGACATAGACGCCAGCCCGGCAGAGTTAGTCTATTGAATCGCACTGCGGTTGCCGGGAGAACAAGTCTCTCCTTCCCCACACTCTGTACGTTTGGATACTACAAACCTCTTCAACCGTCTCCGCCAACATTGGCAACAGTTACGACCACCCCCAAAACGTTTCCAGACTACGCCATTTTACCTGGATCCAGGGCTGAAGACCTGTACCAACGTGTTTCTACGTTTCGATAAGGTTAGGAAGCCATTGCAACCACCTTACGATGGGCCATTCAAGGTAATCAAACGTGCGGAGAAAAACTTTAATATTTTAATCAATGGGAAGGAAGAGGTGGTAAGCATAGACAGACTCAAGGCCGCCTTCATGGACGACTCTCGAAATACGGATGGCAAATATTCCCAGAACCAAGAAACCGTCAAACCCGATTCCACACCATCCGCTACCAACCCCCCTCATCCATAGGCTGACGATATTCCTGAATCTCTAACCCTGACCCCTGCTCGTTCCATGTCCAAACCCAAGTCCACCCGGAGTGGATGCCACGTACATTTTCCAAAACATTTTTGCAACTACCATCTTTTCTAGATAACAGCTCCTCCGTCATCAAAGATGACTACGGTTTCAAAGGGGAGGGGGCTATGTAGTGTTTACGCTTTGCGCCGATGTAAAGACAAGGACACGAACGAACCAATCACAGATCGCCTAGTCACAATTTGTGCCCTGTCACGATAATTAATGTACACAACGTCGTACAACGGCGTGCAAACAAGACATCCTCCCTAACGTGTTAGACCTTTCTTCTAATACAAGTTAATACGTTAATTCTCGGTCTTCTCTTACTTGGAAAGTATTTGGAAGTCTAAAATGATAATCACTTTAAACTCATACATCAGAGAAATGCTAATTCCTACATTATTATGCATCTCAATTTGTGTTACACAAAAAAATTGGCGCCAATGAGGATAATTCAGGCATAAATGTTTTAAACTTTAGCTATTTTTATATCGTGTTTTTCAGCTGCAAAATATTATTGCGTTTGGGCTTATTTTCGTCACAAATGCTATTCACTTTAGAGTAAATCTGACGGCTACAGCTCATGTAAAATTCTCAAAGCGCTAATTATTGGTACTGCAATTTGCATCTACGGAGTTGTTAAATGATTCTTTCAATTTTAACTCGAAAACAGCCAAATGGCGCACACAATCCTGTGGCGGGTGAATGGGAAAAATGTCACATTCAATGATTCACATGATATCTTGCACAAGTCCTTGAGCTTTTAATAAAAGTGTATCTGGGTTTCCCTAAAGCCTGAATATACTAAACACCAACTTATATTCTTTGATTTTATGTTTAATTACCAATAATCATATACTGAGTAAACTTTTGTGATATCTAATTGATCGTTTTTCCCTTAAATACACAAGTGTGACAGGTTTGAATTCAGGATCGTAATGGTAGTGTCAATCACTGACCAACACGAAGTTTTTTGCATCCATCGTGCTAAAGCACACAAGCACAATAAAACTGTAGCATAATACTCTACACTTGACCCCACCATTCGCCTGTCGCTATAAAAAAGCTCTGAATTCACAATTATATATGCTGGAGTCTGGATAAAGATCGAAAGACTGAAAAGGAAGCAACCAAAAAAGATGAATTTATCCAGTTGTTCATGCATTCTAATTCCACCGTCAGGGTCATTGCTTCATTTGGTAGGAGTTAATGATAATTCTCGTCCAAAGACTTACTACTTCTCTAACCCTGGAGGGAGCCGATCTTTTAAGACCTCAGGCTAAGAGATGGCCAAGCATGACTCATCATTCAGAGAGTGCATCCACTTCAGACGTGCTTGAATTGACTGCTGATAGGGATGCAGATGGCTAACGCACACGAGGGAGATTACATCAAACTCAATGACACGCGCTCCCCTCCCCTGGGGTGACAAGAAAACAGTGCTAACTAAAATTAAATCGATATCTCAAAAATGAATTAGTGCAAGATAAGCGAACAACGAATAGCCTCCCTCAAGATACCCATAAAGCACCCTCAAAACCACCATAAAGCACGTCGAATCATCGTCTATACAGTAGAAGAGAAAGGAACAGCTGATGAGATTTTTCAGCGTTTATAGGAAATGGACGTTGAGTGTGAGGACGTACGATAGGCCCAGGAGGAGATGGATTCCATCAGAGTCAACACAGGTTGTGACCTCCTCAAAGTTACTTTGGAAACTGCCGAATTTGTTAGTAATCACGGGTATGGGAAGACTCGACTGTCAGGTCAAATCAGGTGTCCAATCCGAATATTTGTAAATCAACTGATATCTGAAGGGTATTTATCATTTTCAATTGAGCTAAACATTGTTTTATGTTCACATTAATTAAAACTAATCTGGGTTTACAGCTGTTCGTCGTTATCATTTTCAAGAAATTGAAAATGTTCCTAATTGAAATCGCCTCAATTACTGCAAAATAACATTATAATACAAATACTGCAATGTCCGAAACTTTACTAAAACTTGACTAACCGAAGCTGCATTTATATTGATTAAATTCTCTCATTCACAATTTGAAAAAAATAAATTCTACAAAGGGATCTCATCTAACTCATGAGTCTCTACCTCTTTTCGATAGTTACAGAATAATAAGTTTCAGTTATTTTCCAATATAATGACCAGATCAATCTTTTGTTGAAATTCCTTACTCAAGGTTTGACATCCCGATACTAGAGGAAGAACGGAAGAATTCGTCCATACCAGAGTGTGTATTACGGGCAGTGTGTCTGTAATTGTGTGCAAGTGCGTTCAGATTTGATTGACCTGTTTTATCTGTAGACATCAGACCCAGTTAGATTTTGTTCAATGCACAAGGTCAAATGGCTACACACTCGATTAGATACGGGGGTTGTGATCCGTTAGGGGTGTCCTAGTTAGCGATGTGATGATACATTCTGATTAAGCTGTGACAGAGCGCTTGTGTCAATTGTACTGAACATTAACTTTGCTCCTGCATTTTACCCTTTCAGTGATAGAAAATATTTCCCACATCCTTCAAATATTCAAAGCACCATATCAGTGTCACCATTTCTTGACTTGGAAATATTCTTCTTAAGATAACACTTGATAAGCCAGACACTTCAATGGGCCGTGTATAAAGTCTTGGGCTCTTATTATCTTGGTGAAAAGCTCAATAAATTAATGTTGCATGCCTTCTGGAATATTTTCTTCTGCCATGTTTGACAAGGGCTGCAACTGAGTGGTTTGTCCCTAATTTATTTGGCCAAGTTTGCTTATCGGTAATTCAAGACAATCAAATTGTATTATATTTCGTCGAATAGACACACGGGGATGGATGCCTTCTCTCTTCTCTCGGGTTTCGGGACCCCATTCTTAACTTGGTTAGTTTAACCATTTAGAAAGCAAACTTAATAGCAGCTATTCGCTACAGTCCTGCTGATTTTGACTGGTGCTTGATACACGGCTGAACTCTTCTACCGGCTCTGGGTTCAATGGAACCTCTTGGGGGTTAGTAAGGCTAGAACAATTAGAACGGAGGCTGAGCTGGGACACTTCTAAATCTTTTAAAAAAACTGTTGAAAGGTAATTCATTAAATTTGACATTGTTATCGACCTCTGGATCCAGTTTCTAATCTGTATCACGGAATTTCTTTAGTAAATAGTTTAGTTAATAGGCTCACTCCGGGGCTCTTAGTACTTTTTCGAATTAAACATCTCTTGGAATTTCAGATCATGTATTTCACAACATTATACTGAGCACCTTATAAAAGTGGTTCGTTATGATACTATTTGAAGGCAAAACTCTTCGTGATACTTCCCATCTATTGTTCACCTGAATTTTCACAAACGTATAAATGCATATGAAATGAGTATAGGTTTAAGTACGTAGCAATTAAGAGGACTTTTGGGAAACCTGTGTGAATTGTGAAAGTAAAATTTTAAAATGAAATCCCATGATAAGGTTCATGAATTGAGACAATCTATTTACATCACCCATTGGATTGGTTTTAAGAAAAAATAAATAACTGGCATTCTTGGAAAAATGAAACATTATCGGAAATAGGGAAATTTTGTAAAACTTTTCTATATCCACAATTTCAATGGCAGTGTTTGCCAATTCATGGACAAGCTAGTTCTTTTTATTTGAAGGATTTGTGATAGACTGGTTTCTTGATGTTAACCAAAATGACCTGTTCCTAGACTGTAGAGAAGAAATTTTAAGGAAAGTTTCTTTTTAGTTTATTAGATCGTAGTCGAGCTTCTAAGGGAAATTCAATGCATATAACCACATGATTATTGGGTCAGAATAGTCCAGAAACCTATTCATAAAATATTTCTAAAAATGGTATTAAGATTTCGTTTAAATTATATAATCTTCTCCATTTCTAAACTTTTGGGTTCATTCAACAACCTGATAAAGAATGTTTGTGCATTAATTTGTGTTGTTATGGTCTTTGTTTTTCAGTTTCTGAAACATATTTGGACTTAAAAAATGAGTCAGAAAAAATACGGCGCTCTTTAGTTGTTTAACTAAAAAACTTCTTATGGATCCATCATTAGGTTTTTTATGCATATGTCACCATACATGCAAAACACGTCTTTTATATCAAAGGGACATCGTGAATGGAAGGAAACGGAAAATATTGTTCGTCAAAATCCTTGATCGCCTCTGACAAGGAACAGATGGCCTTTCATTGTCGTCTTATAAGACACCCTCTGGTATTTAGTAAACGGTCACTTCTTCTTTTGCAATTTTATCGCTGAAAAATTCCCCTTCAATTATCTCTTGCTGCTGACTAAATCAATTATTTTTTATCAAAAAAATAAAAGATCAACCTGTTTTAAGGCCACAAGAAATCGCGCAAGCGCTTCTGTCTATCAAAGATACACATTTACTGTTTTAAGCATGAATTAGATGAATTGCTATATATCCTGCCTTTATTCTCGGAAGAAGTGTGCACTCCTAAGCCCAATCTCAGCGTTTGTTGCGATTAAGTATGCGTGACTCTCCGCGCTGCGTTGGTGATTGTCCTCAGCCCTGCCGTCGCGTGGAACCATTGAAGGAGTCTACACTGTGTACCCACTATTTCGTTATTATAAGAAAGAGAAGTTCTCTTTGGGAAGTTTATTGGATATGAGCACTGATTGGCTTACTAGTTAAAAGACTGTGCAGATGGGTCTACTAGTCCCGTAAGGTATCTTAGTGTGAACAGGAAGCTGTGCGATACTAATATTGCAAGAGTGACCTGAGAGTATCAACCCTTTGGATTGAGAGCATTGGCCTTAATCAATTTGGCCAAGTTGTTAGCCTGTTAATCAGGTCAACCAAAATTTAACCCCACCACACACAATCACACATCACAAACACATCTTCATCTAATCTTTCACATCTAATTTTGTAATCTGTAATCTAGGAAGGGAATCACAATATGGCTAAGGGAGCTTGTTGCTTCTTTCAGAAAACTGACATCTGAGGTGTGACGATATATATGAAGTTAGCAAATTAAAACATTTCTTAAACCACCTTCATTAAATACACCTACAGGGAAACCGATAGGTATAATATTTGTAGTATACGAGTGATTGGGTGGTATCGAGATTTACTGATCACAGAAAAGGACCTTTGTCACCCAACATTCGCCAACGCACATCAACATGCGAAACAGGCTTTTTTGGAATTCGTGGAAGTAGATCGTTGGTGCAATAAACACGTTTAATGCTCCTTAAATTTGTAAGAGCTAAGCTTTATTGAACCGAAGCATCAAAAACATTTTATTTCATTCATTCGTTTCATTCATTAAGGCATAAATAATTTAAAATTTAGTTATTTCTTTGCCGTATTTGTCTGCTGCAAAAATTATTGTTTGGACTTAATCAGTTTAATGTATATCTGATGGCTACAACTCACATAAAATTCTCAAAGCGCCAATTATTGGCACTGCAATTTGCATCTACGGAGTTGTTAAATGATTCTTTCAATTTTAACTCGAAAACAGCCAAATGGCGCACACAATCCTGTGGGGGGTGAATGGGAAAAATGTCACATTCAATGATTCACATGATATCTTGCACAAGTCCTTGAGCTTTTAATAAAAGTGTATCTGGGTTTCCCTAAAGCCTGAATTTGCTAAACACTAATTTATATTCTTTGATTTTAAGTTTAATTGTCAATAATCATAAACTGGATAAACTTTTGTGATCTCTAATTGACCGCTTTCCCTTAAAATCCACTAGAGTGGCACTATGGAACTCAAGGTCGTAAAGGTAGTGCCAGTCACTGACCAACACGAAGCTTTGTGCAGCCATCGTGCTAAAGCACACAGGTAAAATAAAACTGTAGCCTAAAACTCTACATTTGACCTCATCATTCGCCTACGGCCATAAAAGGGCTCCGATATCATAAATAAATCTACCGGTGTCTGGATAAAGATCGAAAGACTGAAAAGGAAGCAACCAAAAAAGATGAATTTATCCAGTTGTTCATGCATTCTAATTCCACCGTCAGGGTCATTGCTTCATTTGGTAGGGGTTAATGATAATTCTCGTCCAAAGACTTACTACTTCTCTAACCCTGGAGGGAGCCGATCTTTTAAGACCTCAGGCTAAGAGATGGCCATGCATGACTCATCATTCAGAGACTGCATCCACTTCAAACGTGCTTCACTTGACCGCTGATACGGATGCAGATGGCTAACGCACACGAGGGGGAGTAAATCGACCCCAACGTCACGCGCCTCCCTACCCTGAGGTGACAAGAAAACAGGCCGACCGACGCAAATAGTGCTAATTGAAATTAAATCGAAATCGCAATAATGACTAAGTGCAAGATAAGAGATCAATGAATAGCATTCCTCAAAATACCGATAAAACACCCTCAAAATCACCATAAACCACGTCGAGTCGTCTATGGAGTCGAAGAGGAAGGAGCAGCTGACGAGATTTTTCAGGGCTTCCTCATCCAAAACTATGAGAATGAAACCCAGCTAAAGCACTCAGGGACCGGCGACCATGTTTGAAATATACATTCCTTGAACAAATAAGTAAGATTTCTAGAATCAGATTCAAAATGAGATATTGAGATTATGCTCGTGATTTCCGCAACTTTGAACTTTGAGTATCGGCTCTAGCTCATAAAAGAAGGTCGGAAGAAGTGGACACACTCTTCCGATCGTCAATACGAACCCAATCGCTAAGGAAGGTAACCTACCTAGGTAGAAAGGAGCAACGTGTCTTTAGATTATTTTTTTGAATTTGAACTATAAAAATCGCATTTTATTCCATTCTACGATAATATTTTACTTTCGTTGTGTAAGTCATCGTTCTAGATAGGCGCACTTCGATTTAAAAAACGAGTTCCCACACCTGAAGGAGCCATAGTTATTCTTGCACTCCGGAAAAAGCCACATTCTTGGTGTAATTCGAATATTGAGTTATTTTTTCAGATACCATAGGCGATGATTTTTCATTTTCTCTAAAGCGATAGCTATTTTTCTCTTTCAACTTTCTTAGGAAAACATAAACACAAACACTTAGTCACGATTTGGGTTTCTTCGCCAGAATAAGCGTTCACAACTCCGTACGCATCGCTCAAGCAACACCTCATCCATCAAGTGCTGGTCACTTCTCCCAATAAAAGTTTACACTTCCATCCTCGGTTTTCTCTTACCTTGGATGCTTTTGGGAATTTAACTCAAAGTACAAACCAATTTAAGATATCCATGTATCATTAGGCCAGCTGAGCTATTAATTCCAAGTAATAAACAGAGCCCCCTTTGACAATCTCTTTGACGCACACCGAGCAACTCACTCACAATTCATTAGATTGTTTATCTAGCAAGCCAAGGGCAAGGGGTCTACAACCGATCTAAACACAGATATTGTGATTCCAAATCGCAAACAGCTAAGACCAAAATGAAGAGCATTCGCGCAAGAAAAAAGATCTTAGTGAATATTCTAACTGTACCACTTTTAGTGATTCAATAACCATAATAAGTTCTATTTTTACTGAAAATTGATTATTACGTGCCTGATTAAACTATTCTACCATGGAATTATCCATGAATCATTTGAGGCACATGATGTTCTATGAGTTTAAAAAGGCAGCTAGCAGCAGAAGAGGCTAGAACTATTCCCTCTGTCCATGAGAAGTATGAATGAAAGGAAATGCAGAGGATCGCTTGCGAAATTCAGTGCAAGTAGAGATTTCAGCCTTCATAAAGAGGACGGTTGCATCGTATGCCTAATTTAGTTTGATTATAAGCTTCTTGAAGCAGGCCCGGAAAGAAACTCATCGTGTTGACTTATATGTTGAATTAGAATTAACAGTTTAGCTCTGTTCAAACTCTACAAATCTTCATCGTCATCCTCAAAACTTCAGATAATCCCAAAAGTGTGAAAACCGATTGCAGCATCCTGAATTATCGGAAGCAATCTGAAATTTGTAGTTCTTCATTCTTGCTACTTTCATTGGAAAAGTGTATTGTAGCAATTTTGTGGGATTACTGAGGATCAAGACACGTTAAAATGCTCATATTTAATCTCCACATCTAGGGCGCCTGAACGAAGATTTGAGGAAGAATGACCTGCTCTGGTGAAGGGAAAAATGGTAATGATGGTTCATCAGGACACACAAGGTACCACTTCACAAAAGTTCGAGGAACGTGGGTTAGAGAAAATTCATCATCCATTCTATCCACCTGAAGATGCAGAAAGATGAAAAATACTTCCCAATAAGGGTTCATGGCATTGTCGAATCGACCTAGGGAAATAGCAAGCCACCGAAAATTTCCACCCACCCACCCTTTTCTGTCCATCCAAAGCAAAAAAGCTTTACGCAGGGCACCAGCCAGCAAAGGACGTCCTCTGCATACGGCTCTACAATTCACCTCCGAAGGGTGCTCCGTGCGCTTGCAACTGGACACCGACTTTGCCATCTTGATCGTAACTTGTTTTGGAAAAGATCGGATAACCGAAATTGGGGCAATCGAGGATCAATTTGTTTAACTCTTCAGGCAATCGAATTCTGCTGTCAGAGTCATTTCTTTGTTATAAGTTGACCATAGTCATGCATAACGATGTGCTGCATCTCTAACCGTAAAACCAATCTCCTTGGTCTTGATCTGATCGGAAAATTCAATCGCCTGACGTCTGACTGCCGTCTGGATGACTCATTCAGAGGTGTGCGGTTTGCAAATGCACACAAGAGGGAGTATATCGACCCCAACGTTAGGCGTCTCCCTCCCTCCTTCATCACGGGGAAAAGACGCAGTTGCTTACATGTATGTAGATGAAGACTTTCCTCCACTTCCAACACATCCAGTACCACCGTCTTATACAGGAGATCCACCACCACCACCACCACCGTATCAAGCAACACCGCCGCCATATGATGCTCATGGATATTTCGGATGACCTGGACCAGGCGCGAGACCAGGATCGTTAGAAGGGACGCCACTACCGTATGAAGGACCTAGATCAGGATGTAAACGACGCCCAGTCGGGAGTAGTGGTGGGCCACCTAGAGGACCACGCGGTGGTTTGCTGGGTGAAGGAGGCCGAGGTGCAGGTGAAAGAAACAGTTTCCTTTGACAGTGAATGCTCAAGCTGACAATATGTAACAGTTCAAGATTTTCTATGTAACTTACATAAATCACTTTAATTGGCATACTGACAATCGATATTTTTGCACTTTGTGCATATTTAGCGAATGGAGTTTGTTGATCAAAGTTCTCAAAATCTGATAGGATGAATAAATTATCCAAGTTGGAATCAAAGGAAACCAATTTAAGGTTAAGGTGTCTTTATCCTTGAATTTTCCCTTTATTAACATGCAAAATTCATAATTTCAACTGATACTCAGAAAAAGTTACTTCGTCCGATTAACTTTTTTATTAACTTTGTATCATTCACTTAACTCTACAGTGTTTGTTAATATTAGGGCAAATGGTGTTGGGCAGAATTACCTCCATTTTAATTCAATTTTCCATTTTTTGTAAATTTGTAATCTCTACACTTGATGTTCCTCTGTGTTTGTGCACGATATTTTTCATTTTTTGGCACCACATGGAATGCATAGCACTGTTAATAATAATTGCTTTTAATGTTGCGTCTCAGAAACAAATGTTGGCTTTGAGTTAGTTATTAGATTACAAAACCATCAGAGTTAAGTTTGAGCTGTTTATAAAGAAGTAGACAGTATGAATGAATGAACTAATGAATTGCTTTGTTTCGATAGACCTCCGATGTCAAGGCTTCCTTCTTGGCACGCAGGCAATTTGCAATTAGTGTACACCACTTGGTTTTGGAGATCTTCTTTGGTGCATTCTCCAGAGAATCAGCAGAATACTTGGCAATAGGTAGATGTCTGAAAGATTTAAAACATTTCCTTCTTCTCGATGTAGGCCCTGCTCTAAGACACTTTTCAACTCAAGAGCAGTAACATATTTTGTCTTGAGAAATTTAGCGATGTGCCATGAAGCTGGCAAATAGTCATCATATAGGTGCTATGATAGCCATATTGGAAAGAATCGTTTTCCCCAATGCCACGCAAATATTGTGGCCTAGTGTTCAGATTGGCTGACGGATTTCGCAACAGGAACTGCAGGGCAATCGTGCATTGATTGGTGGGTGACAGAGCACCCGTGCTGCAGTTTCTGTTCGAGAAAGGATTCGCATTTAAAGTATCTGGTGGGTAAATTATCAATGCCACTTCACTAGTAAACATTACAAGACAACTTTCTTGAATGGCTTGTTAATCCAGATGCAATTCCCGATGCCAGAGGCAAGGCTACATTTGAAGTAATAATAAACTTAAATAGGTAAAACGAATGCTTATCTGAAGTATTCATTGACAAAGGTAATTTGTAGCACAATGTATGTTGTAGAAGAATACATGAGAATTGACACTTTATGGCTTTTGAGAAGTAAGATAACACCACGAGATTCTTTTCAGTTTTAGGAATATTAAATTGTACTTTATTGTATATATGTACAAATGGATATATATTCAACGTGATAAATTAGCGTTAATTCATTAAACATTATATTACGAAACACTGGAAAGGAAAGTCTATCAGCAATTATTAGATGGAACAAATCTTAGGCGAATTTACAAGCGCAAGATTCAAATTACGTAAATTAAATGCTACTTATTTTGCATGGGGAAGACTGCATTTTTAAGCATCGAAATCGGCTAAATTAATAAAATTGTGGTCGCCAGGGCTGCTCAAGGATTATTTCTTTTCATGTTTCAAGTTTTTGGTAAATTTTGTTTCCGTTACAGCAGTTCATCTGCAGTACAACTTTAGATCACTAATTTAACCTTTTCACGCACAAGGACTACATATGGAGTCTTTGCGCTGTCTACGGCCATCACTCACATTCATTGTAGTAAAAATGGCATTTTAATTACATCCCACCTATCTTTACATTTTTAGTTGCAGTTTAGTTCTTTGCTTTATCAAAAATCCCAAATGTTTAGTTTAAAAATTAAAGAAAAGACATATTTAAAATTGTGTTTTTTAAATATATCCGATACAGGTTGATTTTATGCGCTTGGAGCCTTGCAGTCAATGGAACCGACGGCGTTGTTGAATTCGATGAGTAAAGCGCTTTCTATAGATTTGGAATCAACTCTCTGATCAAGGTAACAATGTGATTCAGTAACTCGAAGGCGTTGACACGCAAGAAACTCCACGGTAGTAAAAAGTGTGGGATTTCTCAAGCTCCCCCTGGACGTATACTTCCTAGATCCGAGTGTAGGGAGGTGAATAAACGTGACATTTGAATGCATAGTTGTAAGAAAATGGGCCACATAAAACTCGAAACTATAAAAGTCTCTTTGGATGCATCATTAACTTGAACTGGCTTATCGGTTAAAATGGCACAGTAGGAGTGGCAGCTTAAAACTATTCATTTGCATGGACAACACACCGCCCAACTAACCAAACATCAAGAAGAAAGAAATCATAAAAATCCAGACTAGGATCTTCCGCAATCAACTTCGCAAAATTAAATCAATCCCTAGTATTTGTGGAAGGCGAGGTTAATAACCTATGGCAGTGTTCCGGATGGTAACCTGGGGGCTCTGAGTGTCAATAAATGTCTATGCCACTTACCGACTAACAGGCGTCGGTTCGTCATAGGCATTATAAACCAAATTCGCCATTGAAATTATACAATCAAAGTGATCTTCATGCTCTAAGCACAAAGTAGACCAATCAGCAGTATCGCCATCAAATCGAATCTGCGTTTCCCCAACTTTCGCGTAAACATTCACCAGGGCCCTGGCCACATAGTGCTTCATTGTGGTTTCTAATGCACTAGAGTTGTAGTGCTCAAAGTCTTTACATATTTCTAAAAAGGATAAGATTGTCTCAGATCGGAATATTAAACACACCATTGTGGTTGCGAATAACCACGTAACAGGGTGCCGATGAGCATCCTATGACACTAACAACGAACAACAAAATCAGGAATGACTTTACCATTCTACTAACCTCATCTTCCATCTAGTGTGAATTTATACGCTTAAGTTTCGCCTAAATGCTGGAATTTGTTTGTATTCAACATTCCCTGTAAACAAATCCTATTTTCGTTTCCTAAAGCAAGTTCTTTTGATCCAAGACTATACTTTCCTTTTCATTCTACATTTCCTAGGTCTTCAAAACAACCTTCTATTTTCTGTTATCCTGAGAAGATTTCTAGAAGAATCTTTAGAATTCCCAAGATTTCTTCAAATTTAAAATAAACAAATAACCAAGTTAAATTTATTTCGTCTTACTACAATTTTTATGTCGTTACATATCTGCAAATGACTATTTATTCCTAAAATCATATTTCTCTTCTGTTTTGTGCCATTTTCTTGCTCACAAACAAAATTACTCAACCATAGCTAGTTCACCGGAGCATTTTGTTAAGTTCATCAAGACAACCTTTATTTGCAAATTTCTATAATTCTGAGTAAAATTCAATAAGAAAAAATGGAGACAAAAGTTTTCGAATAGACTCTGTAATTCGAACTATAACACCCAAAAAACTTGCACATTTGTAGAACAGATTATCCGTTAGGTTGTGCCGACAATTTCTAATAAATAAAAAATGCTGAAAATATGTGA
>JAUOZQ010001201.1:0-16671 GCA_030710315.1 Anomotaenia brevis
ATGTCACCTTGAGTCAGATATCGCATTTGATCAGTATTTGTTTAAATAGACGGTTTTTATTAAAATTTGTCTTCTTCACATTTTACGTGGCAATCAATTCCCTTTTTGGTTGTGACTGGGGACTTTCCCCATTATGAAGCCACAGTCTACTGTGGCAGTTGCAAGTACATCTACCGGATTTTAGCAGATTTTAACTCAAGTTCTGGAATGATTCACGAAAAAGCATTTTCTAAGTTTGGACAAATATCCAAGTTTTGGGTGTTTGGCTTGAACTGAGATCAATTAGCATTTCTACTCAACAATCAGGATTAGCATTTTCAAGGACTGTTTCTTCAAGAAGCAGCTTATCATCGAACTCAAATTGTGTCGATTGTTCGATGGAATCTCGGCTAACGTGTTGACTGCTGAGTTGCCTCTCTTAAATTCATAAAACACTACTTCCCTCCAATGAATTTTGTGTGCTCTCATGTCAGCAGGGTTTTAATCGAGCAACTTGTAAAAATAATTGTTCTGTCAAACAAAATTTAAACATTTTAAGTGCTTCATAAGATGAAAATAATGTTTTTCGTCATTAAGACTTATAAATATTCTATTATTTAATTTTTATATGAGGTAAAATGCCAGCCAAACATGTGGATTAAAATGTTAATTAAAATTCCCTAATAGTCAATGAATCTAGACTCTTTTCAAAATCCTCTTTGGGAAACAAATTAACTCAATTAAAATCTGTTTGAATTCGTTGAAAAGTGCGAAATTTCTGGAATTCTAAATGATGGGTCATTCGATCTGCTGATAAGTTGCTAATGGGTGTTATTATATCCTTAAACAATTCCCCTTTTTAACCGATATTCGATAGTGATCTCAAAACATGAACTGAAATACAAAGACAAAATATCTTATGTAAGGCTTTAACAAATTGCAATTAAGGAAGATAATCATTTGAGTGGTTTTGATTCACTGCCTAATAAGCATTCTTGGCGGATTAATCAACAAATGCAATACCAATTTGCTCGTATGCTTGATGACGACGTAGGCCAGTTAATGAGTGGAATCCTCGAATGAACTCAGCTGTAGAATGAATAGTGTCATGATGGTTAGCAAAGATTATCAAATTAGGGAGGGATAATGGCCGATGCTCGAGTGTCCCACTTCAAGCCGTGAAAGCAAAAATGCGGCAGCATTGGAATGAGACTGTAAGGCATAATAAGATGACATGTAATGATAGCAGGTGCCGTGAACTGGAGATAAGAGAACGCTTAGGATCTATCGCCACGTTTAGGATAATTTCCAGGTTTTTCAATAAGAAGATGAAGAGTTCTACGGTTTGAACTTAGGTCATTTGCCAGTTCCTCAACAGGTAATGCAGGATTAGCCTTTTCAAGGGCTACTTTTCCAAGAACCAGCATATAATCCTACTCGATTTGACGTCCATCGGTTCGCTCTTCACCTGTGCAGGTAGTGATATCGCCACTTCTGACTTCCGCAAAACATCTTCTGCAAACACATTCTTCTAGATAAACTGGGAGTGAATGTTTCCAGCTACTTCGTTGGCTCCTCAGTTTCCATCATTTCAACTCGTAAAACATTGGTGTCAAACGATTCTGCGTACTTCATTTTGCAGGTTTTAATCAAGCAAATTAAAATTTTTGTCTTGTGGAGGAAAATTTAATAAATTAACGGGCACCTTAAGAATTATGTACAGCTCTACTCCACTCGTAAAATACTCTTTGAATTGGTTCAATTGCTAATCGGCAGCGTTAGAATGAAATTATGAGGTGATTGATAGAACTACTTTCGTTGGTCATTTCGTTGAAGCAACTTATTTCTAGTTCCTCGAGCACAAAGACGTAGACATAGCTTTTTAATGTTGAATAATAAAAAAATCCACTAAATTAAAACTAATAAAAGAACTGAATTTCTGTGTTGATTGCTTATATCTGTGCTTCAACATGTACACATCAAAGCTTCGACTACAAGGCTAATTCACCTCAATTTAAAATGTTCATACATTTCAAAATTCCTGTCAGTATGATCTACACTTTGGTTTGTTTCGTATATTGAGTGAAAGCAGAAACATAACCCCAAAAAATGGATAGCGGAGTGCTATTTAAATACGTTTCCAATAAACAAAATTAAATAATCGCAGTCTTGAAGAAAAATGGTAAAATCAAAGCCATCTTTCATGATACTGAGAAAACAGAAAAGGACCGAATGAATAACCCCAAAATAAATAGAATATAACAAGGCAATTTTAATTCGAAATAATTTAATTTCTTTCTACAGAAGTAAAACCATGTTTCTATTCACACAAATTTAATTGTTTTTCAACACATCAGGTGGGGAGAAGTGAAGGTAAACCTGGGGTTGACACCATTTTCATTAGAGTTCACGGAGGATGAAGATCCCAGTTGACTGTTTGCACACCACGGAAGGTTAACGGCATCAGTGGCTAACGAAGAACATTCGTCGAATCTTGGTGACGGAGAAACTGTTACACACTCGGTTTGGGAAATCGTTGAACTTGTGGATTAAGATGCATTGGAAGAGAGTGTTGATGTTGACTGACAAGTGCTCATTCGACTACCTCTAGAAGAGTTCCTTGAGTCCTGGATATTTGGGAACACCGCAATGTGTGCAGAATTGAGAAGACTGGAACCGAAAGTGAGACTGATTGTTAGCAGTTGTGGTGGTGTATAGGTTTTATTGAGCACGTAATTGAGATTTTCTGTAGTTATTTAATTTTAGAACAAATTAGCTGTCGTCAACTCATTAAATGATAATGGCCAGAGAAATTAGCACTAGTTGCTGACTCATTTCTGACCTGAAATAATTGAAGGTTCGTTGGAGAGAGCTTCTGATTGGATACTCGACCGCATCATTAATTCACTCAAGTCTACAATTATCGAAGTGAAAAAATTGACCTAAGCATGTGGTCTTGAAAATACCCCTGTTAAGTGATGACGTAATTTTGGGGCACCTAATTCTTAAATCTTATTTCGTATAACTAACGTATTAGACTAAGAAAAGCAAATACAAACGTGGAAAGGCATAGAGATTGAAACGAGTAGCTATCAGGTCGACTCATGTGTTCTGTCCGAATTTTGACTTAATAATTAGAACCGGTGATCAAATGTTGCATTTAATTAAAGAAGCTATCACCATTATTCTTTCAATAATTACCTGAGGCTTCCTTCCTTTCAAAAGCCTTTTTATTATTCACAGAAAAACACACAATGCCAGTAACAATCTCTTGCTACGGCCTTGCAATTATGTTTCTGAAAACAATTAATTTGGAGCGCTATGAACCAAATGATGGTGGTCTAAGGAGAATAAGGTGGATGATGAATTTTCTCCCGGCTAAGTTCTGTGAACCTTGTCAGGCTCGACTCACTAGAGCGAGTATATTCCTCATTCTTAAAGCTTGGATTAAACTCATGCTAGAAGGAGCAGATTAGAACATAAATTGCTGCATTAATTGTGTTATTCTTTGGCTGTCCCACCAAATTGGTCGAAGATCCTTTCCCAAAACATTTCCCTTCTCGGTGGTTGTGGCTGTGGTCTTTTCCCGCTCTTACGAAGCCGCCATTGACCTCGGCGCTTAGAATTTCGATAACTCATTCATTTTCGTCACCAGTGACAAGTCATTCCATGAGCTTCTCTAGGCAGCTGATCATCAAAATCAACGGGTCCATCTTCGTCTTCGTGGAGGGTGGAGTCTCCACTTCTGAAATCGGCAAACCACCTTCAACAGCCACCTTCTTTCGGATAATGAGTTTCCTTCGTTCCTAGATTCTTTGGTGGTACTTCCATGTTGGTAGGGTTTCGATAGAGCAATTTGTAAATTAAATTAATTAATTCGTTTGAAAAATTTTGAATTTGATAAGTTTAAATTCAACTCCTTGTTTAAATTATATTAAGTACAATTGGTCTTTCTAAAAATCCTCAATTTCGTTCATTTGAGAAAGGGTAAAACTTTGAACAACTTTTGGGATGATCAGATACATAGATGAAAATATTACAGTTACGGAAGCTTTTATTCGAAAACTGACAAATTGACTGCATTTGATCGCAAAATGTCTATTTGAGAGCTATTTGAAAGCTATTTTTTCCTACTAAGGAAATAAGAAGGGTAATAAAAAGTTTCTCTCAAAACTAAATGCTGGCTTCACTGCTTTAACTTTAAGATGGTATAAGTGGATTAAGAGTTAAGGGCTAGGAACATTTTGCCACTCAACTATTAGATATAGTTAAGGTTATTTAAGATCTCAAAGACAACGAAAACAAACTAAAACACGTCACGTTTGAGACGACATCATTTCATTGCTACCTACTAACACAGATGTAGTATTTGTTCAACAAAAACGAGGCTTCTTATAGGGAATTCCATTTGCGTCCAATTTTCCCCACATGTTCCACCACGACGACGACGACGACGATGATGATGTGGATGATGAGGAGGATGAAGCTGCATCATTCATTCCACCGAATCCACCTAAACCCGTAGGTGCTTCTGCTGATGGTGGTGGTGGCGGTGGTGGTGGTGGTTGTGTCTCTGCCATTCCACATGTAAGACTAGGATTTACCATTGACCACGATCTCATGCCGCTTTCAAATGAGTCCGAATGGGAGAAATTGCCGGAATCCTCGGTGGGATTGAGAGCAGGGAAAGAGGATGACGGACGCTCGTCTCTGGAGCCTGTCGAATCTGCTGAGGTGATAGAGAGGTCGGTGAAGCTTGCTGCCAGTGACGACGTACTAGTGGAAGAACTACCGAGTCTCGGTCCCGCAGAACAGGGTCGAGCGACTTCACTGGCCTCCACTGACGACCACTCAGCGTCAGGCGTGGAAGGCGTGAAGGGAGACACACCACTTGGTGAAGAGACGGTGTAAGTGGGGGTGAAAACGTCACCTTCATCCGGGGGCAGATTGAAGGCATCATGGGCTGAGGGAGACTCGCAGACTCGTGGTGACTGGAAACCTGTGAAGCACCCTCTCGAATCGCCGCTAGTGGGTGCACCTGTAGTACATGGAAATGCATTGGATGATGATGGTGATGATGTTGTTGATGCTGGCAGATGAGGACTCAGACTTCCACTGGAAGAGGTATGTGAGTCTTCGCTATTTGGCAACATGTTAGTGCGTGCTGGGTTGAGAAGAATGGAACCGAGAATGGGATTCTTCTTTGCCAGTGGAGGTATACATCTATATATACATATATATAGGTTTTCGTGGACATAATAGAGGGTTTCTGTAATTGTTTGGTGATTCGGGTTGAAATTACCAGTTCCTCAAGCGGGTGGCCAGTGAAGTAAGTAGCAGTTAATCACTCATTCCTGACCTGTAGCTACTGAGTGGAAATTCGTCCGAGTCACTAATTTTACTTAGATCTACAATTATCCGTCTTATGCAAATCGATCTAAGCACATTGCCTTAAAAATGAACCTAATTCTGGTTCTCATAATATTGACTGAATGGAACCAGTTTCCAAGAGCTCGTTTTTATGGCACCAAATTTATTTAAAATCACTGATACTGTTATTTGACTAACATAAATGAAGACATCGGAAAACTGGGATAGAGTTCACCCCTTAGGTTCTCTCCGACTTTTAAACGAAGAGAAAGTGATAAAAAGTAGAATTTAATCGCAAATTCAATCGCTAATGCACTTTTTCACTATCTTTTTTTCCATCCAAAAGTGTGCTTACTTATGCCAATGAAGTAATATTTGTAGTTTTAGATCTTAGACATTTCCAACGAATAATTGTGGTTGTAATTGAGTGGTTCTCAAAGGTGGGTGAGAGAATTAGTTATAACCCAATCGATGAAGGTCGAGCGATTGTTACTGCTCGAATTCCAGTTGACCTATCCACCTTGGCCTTAAATTGACCTCTTTTAATTGTTTACTCAATTGTGGTTTTATCATGCTCAATTAATCTGATAAATATCGGAATCCCAATTTAAATAGGTTTCAGTTGATTCGGCTTCTTATCAAATTTTCATTCTCATACTTTAAATGACAAGATGTTTTCTTGAAGCCTGTCTACTAAGACAAGCATTTCGTGAAGTAATCTATTTTATGTCGCCAGTAACTTGTCTACCCATCATAAAGGTGTCCATTTCTCAGCTCGGTATTTGAGTTGATTGCCTTAAGACCATCCAAATTTAGGAGATTTTCAAAGCTTCCGAATATAAGAAAGAGCAGTTGTATGGTCTGAACTAAACATCAAGCTTGTAAAGTTGGCTTAAGCTTCTTAATGTGCTGCTTCTTCATTGGGAATGAAATCTCCACTTCACAATTTCGGGAACCATCTTTAGGAAGTTATTTCATGCAAATGATATGAACCATATGATTCTTGCGTACATCTCTTTTAGCTGGTTTCAGCCAAACATATTTGAAATTTCAGCGCTTAAAATTTCCATAACTGATTTATTTTCGTCACCAGTGACAAGTCATTCCATGAGCTTCTCCAGTCAGCTGATCATCAAAATCAACGGGTCCATCTTCGTCATCGTGGAGGGTGCAGTCTCCACTTCTGAAAGCGGCAAAACACCTTCAACAGTCACCTTCTTTCGGATAATTTGTTGGAGTAACTTACGTGTGCTTAAAAATATCAGATATGGCCAAAGGCCATTGTTAGGAAGCAATTATTAGTTATTTATACTAGAGGTCAAATCGGCAAATAAAACAAATAATGTCTCGATCGAAAAAAATTGTAAGAATTTTGCCGCTGTGACCCAAATTAACAGTCCCACCTGGTCTTAAACATGACCTGGGTTAATTAATGACCTACTGGAGGGTGTTTAAATGAGCACAATCGGTCTAATCGATACCCGATTGCCTTTATAAGGAGGCCTCAGCTGATTCGAAATCATTCACGCACACAACTTGACTCCAAATGGGCGGTAGACAGGAATCCATCACCTCCTCCTCCTCATCCTCATCCTCCACCTCCTCCTCATCTTCAAACAGTCAAACGAATGCCAAGGGAAAAGGCTCGCAAACGGTAGAAGAGACGTTGAAACCAGTGATCATTGACTACGCAACAGTGACATATTCGACTGCGGGCTTTCCAAATGCAGCTACTCAACCAACGACGCAGTACATATCCACTGTGCAGATCAAGGCGGAGTCCAAATACTTCCTTGCAATGGCCGACGGCTACATCGCACAGCTGGATGCTCTCGGCTTCCCCTGAGCTCTTTCCCCACTTTTGAACTGACCCATAGTTTGCTCGTTTATTTACTCCTATAGATTTATGTTCTAAATAATATATGAATGCAATAGACGTCCATTTAGCAAATATTTCTTCCAAACAATGAAATTTTGTGAGGCTGGGGTCCTTTGCTTCACGAATCCACTGCCCACCACGATTTGCATTCCGATGTAAGGTTGATTTTTGACACAAGTCGCAAGTCTCTTCACCAAAATGTGAAACAAGTTGATGAGAATGAGGTATACCAGTCAACTCGGGACTAAAAACTTTTTTCAGTCAATTCATATAGTTTACGGATGTCACCTTGAGTCGGATATCGCATTTGATCAGTATTTGTTTAAATAGACGGTTTTTATTAAAATTTGTCTTCTTACATTTTACGTGGCAATCAATTCCCTTTTTGGTTGTGACTGGGGACTTTCCCCATTATGAAGCCACAGTCTACTGTGGCAGTTGCAAGTACATCTACCGGATTTTAGCAGATTTTAACTCAAATTCTGGAATGATTCACGAAAAAGCATTTTCTAAGTTTGGAAATTATCCAAGTTTTGGGTGTTTGGCTTGAACTGAGATCAATTAGCATTTCTACTCAACAATCAGGATTAGCATTTTCAAGGACTGTTTCTTCAAGAAGCAGCTTATCATCGAACTCAAAGGGTGTCGATTGTTCGATGGAATCTCGGCTAACGTGTTGACTGCTGAGTTGCCTCTCTTAAATTCATAAAACACTACTTCCCTCCGATGAATTTTGTGTGCTCTCATGTCAGCAGGGTTTTAATCGAGCAACTTGTAAAAATAATTGTTCTGTCAAACAAAATTTAAACATTTTAAGTGCTTCATAAGATGAAAATAATGTTTTTCGTCATTAAGACTTATAAATATTCTATTATTTAATTTTTATATGAGGTAAAATGCCAGCCAAACATGTGGATTAAAATGTTAATTAAAATTCCCTAATAGTCAATGAATCTAGACTCTTTTCAAAATCCTCTTTGGGAAACAAATTAACTCAATTAAAATCTGTTTGAATTCGTTGAAAAGTGCGAAATTTCTGGAATTCTAAATGATGAGTCATTCGATCTGCTGATAAGTTGCTAATGGGTGTTATTATATCCTTAAACAATTCCCCTTTTTAACCGATATTCGATAGTGATCTCAAAACATGAACTGAAATACAAAGACAAAATATCTTATGTAAGGCTTTAACAAATTGCAATTAAGGAAGATAATCATTTGAGTGGTTTTGATTCACTGCCTAATGAGCATTCTTGGCGGATTAATCAACAAATGCAATACCAATTTGCTCGTATGCTTGATGACGACTAGGCCAGTTAATGAGTGGAATCCTCGAATGAACTCAGCTGTAGAATGAATAGTGTCATGATGGTTAGCAAAGATTATCAAATTAGGGAGGGATAATGGCCGATGCTCGAGTGTCCCACTTCAAGCCGTGAAAGCAAAAATGCGGCAGCATTGGAATGAGACTGTAAGGCATAATAAGATGACATGTAATGATAGCAGGTGCCGTGAACTGGAGATTAGAGAACGTCTTAGGATCTATCGCCACGTTTAGGATAATTTCCAGGTTTTTCAATAAGAAGATGAAGAGTTCTACGGTTTGAACTTAGGTCATTTGCCAATTCCTCAACAGGTAATGCAGGATTAGCCTTTTCAAGGGCTACTTTTCCAAGAACCAGCATATAATCCTACTCGATTTGACGTCCATCGGTTCGCTCTTCACCTGTGCAGGTAGTGATATCGCCACTTCTGACTTCCGCAAAACATCTTCTGCAAACACATTCTTCTAGATAAACTGGGAGTGAATGTTTCCAGCTACTTCGTTGGCTCCTCAGTTTCCATCATTTCAACTCGTAAAACATTAGGTGTCTCAAACGATTCTTGCGTACATCCATTTTAACGGGTTTTAATCAAGCAAATTTAATTTTTCGTGGAGGAAAATTTACTCAATTAACGGGCACCTTAAATAATGTACAGCTCCACTCCACTTGTAAAATACTCTTTGAATTGGTTCAATTGTAAATCGGCAGCGTTAGAAAGAAACTATGAGGTGATTGATAAAACTACTTTCGTTGGTCATTTCGTTGAAGCAACTTATTTCTAGTTCCTCAAGCACAAAGACGTAGACATAGCTTAGCATAACATATTGTTTTTCGAAGCAATTAAACGAAAACTTGTCAGTTTAAAGCCCTTGAGGAATATAATGTTTTCTGAGTTAAAAAAATACTCAGCAGCCAATCATGAGGCTGGAAACTGTCACTCAATTTAAGAAGAGGGATATGCCAAATGAAGGAAAATGGTGTGCGACACTCAGAAGTGGCGGTTGTACCAAGCTGCTCCAGTGAATCCAAAAGGGGTGATGGCGTTTCATCAGGAGACTGCATGAACCCTAAGAACCGCGTCTCATAAGATCGACGAAGAACTTCGTTCTTCCAACCCTGTTTCTTCGGACTGCCATTCGTTTCTTAGCTTACGAAGTCATTTTAAAGAAACGGTTTATTTGCTATGCCGAAGGAAGAAGTTGAACCAGATATTGGTGAGTTTTTTATCAATAAAAACAAAAGAATTTTATAATTATGAAGATATTATTAAGCTTCGTTAGCATGGATGTAGGGAAAGCATAGATAAGCCTGAAAAGTGTGTTGATGACTGAATCTTTAATGAATGCAACAGTCTTTCGCTTGTTTTACATATTCAAAATTCGGACTGAACTTATCGGACGACCTGATTAGACCGTAAGGAGAACGATGGACTTTTCCCGACTAATGAGTGTCTTTCAAATTATTTCAATTTGTTGCTCCTTACAACTTTTCTTCTTTCGAAAGAAAGGGTTAAATTCATCAAGCACACTCGGTATTTTTGTCAGGGCTTTTCAGTGAAGAAATTGTTATTAGCTACAACTTTCCTCTTACTCGAAGTCTATTGAAACGATAACACAACGAATGCTGCTAATACATAGAGAAGAGCATTTATTAAGGATTGAGGAAGAGCGTTTATAATGTTTACAAAATTAACATAGCTTCCAAAGGTAAAACATAATAAATAAAATTAAAGGAAAATTTACAATTTCAGTCATGCTTGATCTTAGATATCCCAAATTGTGCACATTCAATTTTTGAGTGTAAGTCGAATTCACGCTACCATCTTCTTTTGAAAAGTGAATTTTTACATTGACTTCCGCCAATTTAATCTACTCTTTAACCATTTTTGTATATTAATATGAAGGATAGGTAATATTTCAACAAGTTAAATTAAAAATCGCATTCGAATTAAATATAAATTTACTAAAGGAACCAATGGGAATCACGGAAACAAATATTATCACTAGTCATAACCTTCCCGTTATTGAACAAAGCCAAAAATAAAACCGAATGAACTCGATGATTCGATAACACTTTTACTGTGACCTACAGAAGATAAACTGCGGTACTAATTATTGGTGTTTAACACAACCGAGGCTTCTCATAAGGAATTCCATTTTCGTCCAACTTCCCCCACATGTTCCATGACGATGACGATGACGATGATGACGCTAATGATGAAGGTTTGTGGTGGTGATAGAAGTTTAGTCCACATTCAGGACGAAAGTTTATCGGTGACCACGATCTAAGGCTTATTTCAAATGAGGTTGAAGCGAAGGAATTGACAGAATCCTCATTAGTATGGATGGCACCGAATGCAGATGACGGACGATTATCACTTGAGTCTGTTGAGTCCGTTAAGATTTCACAAAGTCTACGAAAGCGCGACACCAGTGTTGACATACTGAAAAAATTTGAACCAGTGAGAGAATCAGAGAATTTCGGTCCCGCAGCCCCGAACGGAGGTAGAAAGACCTCTATGGTAATCGTTGACACCTCTTTCATTTGAGTGCAAGGAAGATAGTGATCCCAGTTCACCTCTGGACTATGAGGGAGGGTATAGTGCATTGTCGTTGAACGCACATTTGAAGCCTCGTAGTGTAGGAGAAACTCTGGTCCAGTTACTCGAATGGGGACTCGGGGAACTTGTAACTTGAAGTGGGTTGGTTGAGGTGTTGATGCAGACAGAGGATTGCTTTGACTTCCACTCTTCGCTATCTGAGAACATCGTAGTGTGCACAGTTGAGTAGACTCAGACCGAAATTGGAGGCATATAAACGGATTTTTGTAGGCATAATGGAGGGTTTCTATAATTATTTGGTAAATCGAGTTCAAATTATAAGGGTCTCAGTCCAATTTGCAATAATGAGTGCTATTCTGTGACTTAGGAAACAGGGGCACACGAAAACAGGCTTAGAGAGTGAAGCGAATACCTACCAGGTACCTACTTAGGTTCTGCCCGGATTTTGAATTAATAACTAAAACCAGCGACCAAATATTGCATTTAATGAAGAAATAATTCACATTCTTTAATCCATTCAAAAGCTTATTTATGTCTTCGTTATTGCAAAATTCCTTAGTTTTGACTATTCAAACAACTCGTAAAATCAGTCTGATTCTCCTAATGCTGCGTTGCAAATCTGTTTCTCAAGAGATGAATTCGTAAGTTAAAAAACAAATGTTAGTCAGCAAAATGGGCAATGCGGTTGAGGAATTTTCCCCACCCAAATTCCTCTTTGATCGTCTTTTAGCTTGATTCACTAGAGCATGTCCATCCCATTCCATTTCATTGCATTCCATTCAAAGCTGGGTTCAACTTTCAAACTGCTAGGAGTAGAAACTGAGCTTATCTTGGTACAGCAGTAGCTGGCGGCATTTCTTTGGCGGTCCCAACAGATTGGTTGAAAGGGAACCATTGCCCACGGAGTTCCCTTCTTGGTGGCTGTGGCTAGGGTCGTCTCCCGCTCAGCAAACCGCTACTGCCAACGAAACTTGAAATTTCCATAAATGATCCATTTTTGCTGAGAGTTACAGTGTTATCATGGACTTCTTGAAGAAATTGTTCAAATAAACTCGATAGCTCCGTAAACACTAACTTGGTGGATCAGGAGGTCACTATCCCATCATTTGAGCTCCATGTAGAACATAGATTTAAATTGATTGCTATTGCTGATGCTATTGAAGCCACTCAGAGGTATAGGAGCCTGACCACTTCCGCTCAAGAGGAAACTGTGGTTATTTTGGACACCAGCGACGATGAGAGAAAAAATCCTTTGAATTTTTGGTGGATTTTAGGCTCCTTAACCAAGAAATTGAGCAGGAGATATTTGGTGGAGTAACTTACGTGTTTTTAAAAATATTAGACACGACCAAATGCCATTGTTAGGAAGAAATTATTAGTTATTTATACTAGAGGTCAAATCGGCAAATAGAACAAATAATGACTGAATTGTAATAATTGTAAGAATTTTATCCATTTGACCCAAATAAACATTCCCACCTGGTCTTAAGTATGACGTGGGTTAATTAATGACCTACTGGAGGGTGTTTAAATGAGCACAATCGGCCTAATCGATACCCGGTTGCCTATATAAGGAGGTCTCCGCTGATTCAAAATCATTCACACACACATTTTTATTCGAAATAATTTTATTTCTTCCTACAGAAATTTAGTTAATTTTCAACAATTCAGGTGGGGCGTAGTAAAGGAGACTATGGCGCTGACACCACTTTCATCAGAGATCACGGAGGATAAAGATTCTAGTTGACTGTTTGCACACCACGGAAGGTTAACGGCATCAGTGGCTAACGAAGAACATTCGTCGAATCTTGGTGACGGAGAAACTGTTACACACTCGGTTTGGGAAATCGTTGAACTTGTGGATTAAGATGCATTGGAAGAGAGTGTTGATGTTGACTGACAAGTGCTCATTCGACCACCTCTAGAAGAGTTCCTTGAGTCCTGGATATCTGGGAAGATCTCACTGTGTGCAGAGTTGAGAAGACTGGAACCGATTGTGAGACTGATTGTTAGCAGTTGTGGTGGTGTATAGGTTTTATTGAGCACGTAATTGAGATTTTCTGTAGTTATTTAATTTTAGAACAAATTAGCTGTGGTCAACTCATTAAATGATAATGGCCAGAGAAATTAGCACTAGTTGCTGACTCATTTCTGACCTGAAATAATTGAAGGTTCGTTGGAGAGAGCTTCTGATTGGATACTCGACCGCATCATTAATTCCACTCAAGTCTACAATTATCGAAGTGAAAAAATTTTCTTAAGCATGTGATCTTGAAAATACCCTTGTTAATTGATAACGTAATTTTGGGGCACCTAATGCTTACATTTATTTCGTATAACTAACGTATTAGACTAAGAAAAGCAAATACAAACGTGGAAAGGCATAGAGATTGAAACGAGTAGCTATCAGGTCGACTCATATGTTCTGTCCAAATTTTGACTTAATAATTTGAACCGGTGATCAAATGTTGCATTTAATTACAGAATTTATCACCATTATTCTTTCAATAATTACCTGAGGCTTCCTTCCATTCAAAATCCTATTTAATATTCGCAGAAAAACACACAATGCCAGGAACAATTTCTTGCTACGGCCTTGCAATTATGTTTCTGAAAACAATTAATAGGAGCGCTATGAACCAAATGATGTTGGTCTAATGAGAATAAGGTGGATGATGAATTTTCTCCAGGCTAAGTTCTGTGAACCTTGTCACTCGACTCACTAGCGCGAGTATATTCCTCATTCTTAAAGCTTGGATTAAACTCATGTCTAGAAGGAACAGATTAGAACATAAATTGTGGCATTAATTGTGTTATTCTTTGGCTGTCCCACCAAATTGGTCGAAGATCCTTTCCCTTGCATTTCCCTCTTCGGCTATGGTTTTTCCCACTCTTACGAAGCCGCCATTGACCTCGGCGCTTAGAATTTCGATAACTCATTCATTTTCGTCACCAGTGACAAGTCATTCCATGAGCTTCTCTAGGCAGCTGACCTTCAAAATCAACGGGTCCATCTTCGTCTTCGTGGAGGGTGGAGTCTCCACTTCTGAAATCGGCAAACCACCTTCAACAGCCACCTTCTTTCCGATAATGAGTTTCCTTCGTTCCTAGATTCTTCGGTGGCACTTCCATGTTAATAGGGTTTCGATAGAGCAATTTGTAAATTGAATAAATTAATTCGCTTAAAAAATTTCAAATTTGATAAGTTTAAGTTCAACTCCTTGTTTAAATTATATTAATTACAATTGGTCTTTCTGAAAATCCTCAATTTCGTTCATATGAGAAGGGGTGAAACTTTGATCAACTTTTGGGATTATCTGATATATAGATAGAAATATCACAGTTACGGAAGCTTTTATTCGAAAACTGACAAATTGACTGCATTTGATCGCAAAATGTCTATTTGAGAGCTATTTGAAAGCTATTTCTTCCTACTAATTAACTAAAACGGTAATAAAAAGTGTCTTAAAACGAAATGCTGGTTTCACTGATTTAAATTTCAGATGGTATAAGTGGATTAAGAGTTAAGGGCTAGGAACATTTGGCCACTCAACTATTAGATATAGTTAAGGTTATTTAAGATCTCAAAGACAACGAAAACAAACTAAAACAAGGCACGTTTGAGACGACATCATTTTATTGCTACCTGCTAACACAGATGTAGTATTTGTTCAACAAAAACGAGGCTTCTTATAGGGAATTCCACTTGCGTCCAATTTTCCCCACATGTTCCACCACGACGACGACGACGATGATGATGTGGATGATGAGGAGGATGAAGCTGCATCATTCATTCCACCAAATCCACCTAAACCCGTAGGTGCTTCAGCTAATGGTGGTGGTGGCGGTGGTGGTGGTTGTGTCTCTGCCATTCCACATGTAAGACTAGGATTTACCATTGACCACGATCTCATGCCGCTTTCAAATGAGTCCGAATGGGAGAAATTGCCGGAATCCTCGGTGGGATTGAGAGCAGGGAAGGAGGATGACGGACGCTCGTCTCTGGAGCCTGTCGAATCTGCTGAGGTGATGGAGAGGTCGGTGAAGCTTGCTGCCAGTGACGACGTACTAGTGGAAGAACTACCGAGTCTCGGTCCCGCAGAACAGGGTCGAGCGAGTTCACTCGCCTCCACTGACGACCACTCAGCGTCAGGCGTGGAAGGCGTGAAGGGAGACACACCACTTGGTGAAGAGACGGTGTACGTAGGGGTAAAAACATCACCTTCATCCGGGGGCAGATTGAAGGCATCATGGGCTAAGGGAGACTCGCAGACTCGTGGTGACTGGAAACCTGTGAAGCACCCTCTCGAATCGCCGCTAGTGTGTGCACCTGTAGTACATGGATATGCTTCGGTTGATGATGGTGATGATGTCGATGCTGGCAGATGAGGACTCAGACTTCCACTGGAAGAGGTATGTGAGTCTTCGCTATTTGGTAACATGTTAGTGCGTGCTGGGTTGAGAAGAATGGAACCGAGAATGAGATTCTTCTTTGCCAGTGGAGGTATACATTTATATACCCATATATATAGGTTTTCGTGGACATAATAGAGGGTTTCTGTAATTGTTTGGTGATTCGGGTTGAAATTACCAGGTCCTCAAGCGGTTGGCCAGTGAAGTAAGTAGCAGTTAATCACTCATTCCTGACCTGTAGCTACTGAGTGGAAATTCGTCCGAGTCACTAATTTTACTTAGATCTACAATTATCCGTCTTATGCAAATCGATCTAAGTGCATTGCCTTAAAAATGAATTTAATTCTGGTTCTCCTAATATTGACTGAATGGAACCAGTTTCCAAGAGCTCGTTTTTATGGCACCAAATTTATTTAAAATCACGGAAACATAAATGAAGACATCGGAAAAGTGGGACAGAGTTCACCCCTTAGGATATCTCCAACTTTCAATCGAAGAGAAAGTGATAAAAGTAGAATTTAATTGCAAATTCAATCGCTAATGCACTTTTTCACTATCTTTTTTTCCATCCAAAAGTGTGCTTACTTATGCCAATGAAGTAATATTTGTAGTTTTAGATCTTAGACATTTCCAACGAATAATTGTGGTTGTAATTGAGTGGTTCTCAAAGGTGGGTGAGAGAATTAGTTATAACCCAATCGATGAAGGTCGAGCGATTGTTACCGCTCGAATTCCAGTTGACCTATCCACCTTGGCCTTAAATTGACCTCTTTTAATTGTTGACTCAATTGTGGTTTTATCATGCTCAATTAATCTGATAAATATCGGAATCCCAATTAAAATAGGTTTTAGTTGATTCGGCTTCTTATCAAATTTTCATTCTCATACTTTAAATGACAAGATGTTTTCTTGAAGCCTGTCTACTAAGACAAGCATTTCGTGAAGTAATCTATTTTATGTCGCCAGTAACTTGTCTACCCATCATAAAGGTGTCCATTTGTCAGCTCGGTATTTGAGTTGATTGCCTTAAGACCATCCAATTTTAGGAAATTTTCAAAGCTTCTGAATATAAGAAAGAGCAGTTGTATTGTCTGAACTAAACATCAAGCTTGTAAAGTGGGCTTAAGCTTCTTAATGTGCTGCTT
>JAUOZQ010001202.1:0-16660 GCA_030710315.1 Anomotaenia brevis
TTGGTAAATGTCCCGCACTTAGCTTAATATTCCTAGGCTTGTCAGATGATAATAAATTTAAAAAAATGCTCGTTTGAATGGTTCGAGTTTCTTCGACATTAATAACCATTCAGCTCAATCTTCCGCCATTTTCAGAAAAAAACATTTTACTCAACCCTTTATACATCCATTTATCTTGAATCAAAATAATGTTTTGCATTTTTAATCAATTTTTATCAATGAAATTATTAATTTCTGATAAAAGTAGCATAAATATTTAGAGCCGTTTCATTCACAAACAACAATTAATGAAACAAGTTTTCTTTGTAATAAGTGTTGGGTTTCCCAGAAAATAATGCACTATTTAAGGTGAAGTTAACACTTCTTAAAATAAATAATGTAGTTTTCAAAAACAATAGCATAGTAATAACTTGGATTTTAGAAGAATAATCGTACTAATATATTGCGATCGAAAAACCTCAGCCAGTGGATTAATTTAAACAAATATTGTTTTAGTAGATGCTACAAACGTCCAGCGAAGATATAAACTTGCAAAATGTTTTATTTAAACATAGGTTAAAAGCGAAAAGTAGAAAAAAATACTCGAACAGTTTGCAAAAGTGCCGCTACTCATCTTCTCTATGTCTACTGCCATTCAAGTCGATTCTTCTTTACTTTCCTGAGAGACATTCTAATAGTGAATCAAGAGTTGCAAAAGGACGTTATTTGTAGTACAATTATATTAAAAGCGTTACTCTATCTGTTCACACCTAGTAATGAACTCAATGCGAATAACGCAACTTGCGATGCTGATACACGTAGAAGCGCACATTCCCCCAAATAAGCCATTTAATGCAAGAAAAACTGCTGGATCTATATTGTACTACATGATTAGGACTTTACTATCTGCAAATTCAAATCATCATTTCAACTCGGTGGTTTAACAAGAGGTAATTTGCTGGCACCATTATTGTTTACTTACTACAAAGATAAGATAAAACAGCTCATTTCAAGCAGTTCAGTTGTTGTTCCATGACCCCGCATAAAATCTGTTCTAATTTGGAATAAATAAAGGAAGCATCAAATCTTACCTTTGAGTAAAGATTCAGGCACCAATGGACTTCCCTGATTATCACTGTGTGGCCGTATCGCAATCTCCTGCAGTGGCACCACCCCATATTTGACATTACAAATACTTTCTATGTTTCGTTAGAATTAAGGCTAAAATTAAGAAATAACGCTATAAATGAAGGAATATGAAATGTATTTATGCTATTTAAGTAAGTTTAATCAATGAACAGACCGGTATTCAATCAGCCAGACTCGTGAATAGATAGGAACATTAAGAAGCCTGGAAAGCCTAGTTTCTCAGCTAAGGTTGCAAAGTGCTTGCTGGATAAGGCTCCAACAAAAAGACTCGTATTATTGCACTTTAATATTCAGTTTTGACATGCTTTACTTGAATAGGACGAGTCCTCAGTCACCGTAGGATATTCTGTTCTTCTGGGTCCATCACTGACTACGGACTGCAACATGATCAACCAATGGATTGTCCTTGGGAACAAAAGTGAGATTCAGATGCAACAGCTCTACCAGATCTCCTACTACTGTCCGAAACTGGGCTTCTCCTCAACCTTCACCCAGCACTTGGCGGATACTCGATCTTTGAACATTTCTGCTCCACCGCCTATAGCCACGATTTCAACAGAGGTTCAACGAATAACGCGATTGAAGAGCCTGCTTGTCTACCTGCTTCACAAGGGCTGGAGACGTGTGGCAATCTACTACGAAAGTAGAAGCACGGATTTCAGTGTCGAGGAATTGCAACAAGCCCTCACTTTCACTTTGTCAGCGTCGCAAATCAAGGGAAAAGTGCTGGATGTGAGAGCCACATTAGCAGTTAAATGCACGGATCATTTCGAGGATATTTTGATGTACATAGAACACTATATCGATGGTGAGTTGCTCATTCCAAATCTATTTATTTACTTCTCCAGATAAATTGAATTAATAAGTGAGAAAAATTGCTTTCTACTATCCTGAAAAGGGTTTTGGCGTTAGTAGTAGTCAGACAGAGTTTGCATAAAAGTGAAGCTATGGCATGGATTCAAATTTAGAGATACAAAAGTTGAATAGGAATATGAGTCCTTGAAAGAAAAGCGAATTTATTTCCAGTGAGATATACTATATCGTTACCAGTTCATCCTATAAATTCCGAATGAATTCCACCGTGAGTCCTAATTGTATGAGTAAGTTAGGTATGTAGTAGCACCTATAAAGCATCTGAAATTTATTGCTATTTATTTCTAACAACCTTTAGAAGGTTCGCGGTGTTTATTGTTAGTAATCCAGTAGCGGTCACGACATTTTATTGAACATAGAGCAAGTGATAGTGGAATTATCTCCATATCGATGCTAATTAACCGTCATAGCATTGTAAATCACTCTTGTAATCTTCCGATTGTTCACACCCAGCTGTTATCATCTTCGCGACGCCAACGCTAGCAGTCAAATTCGTGTTTGAGTTACAAAACCTCACGTGCGTTCAGGAAGGTCGCATTGCGATTATTCACTTGGCAACAAGGAACATAATGGCCTATGACGTTCTACGAACTTGGAGGGCTATTCTCCCACTCATGGGACCCACAAGAGCTGCTGGCAGCTCTCTCATCATCCTCACTGCCTTGCCCATCGGCACTGTCTATGACCCGCACTCGGAAGTGCTAAAGAAGGTAGAGCCCTAGTTGGTCGTTAATTTTTGCTGTATAACAGTAACCGGAACTGAGAAAGTTTTGATGCATGGTAGCAAGAAGACACTTCTTGTAAGAGCTCAATATGAAATCCATTAAATTAAGAAAGAATAAAGATAATTCTGATGGTAAGGAAGTCAAAAAGACTTACAGGGTATGGACAAAATAGCAAAACACACTGAGAAATCGTCAGAATATATTTTTATGACGTGTAGGCCCACTTCTTGCGTCAATTACATCCTCGATTATCTGAGGTAATGATTCATACAAATTATGGATTGCTTCCAAAGGAATTTTGACGAAGTTCTTTAGGAGACGATGGCTGTGTTCCACTCCGGAAAAAGTTGTTGAACAACCGCAGGACGAACTTGGTAGTCCAACATTTCTACATAGTTTTGGCTGTTAATCCGTTCAAGAGGGGTGCTATCAAATAGGCCCGGCTGGTGGATTTCCAAAAAATCGCACCCAGCTCATCATCACAGAAACCTCCGTCATATTTTACGGTTGGGAGAAGGCAGCAACCAGGATTAAATGCTTCCTTCGACTCTCTCCAAACGTTGTACACTTGATCAGAGACAGGAAAAGAGGTACACGACGATGATTCGACGGAGAAAATCGCATTTTCTAACTGCTAAAAGGAATAGACCAACTTCGAAACATTTGTCGTTTTTTAGAGTAGATTTTTTATAATTGCAGCTTTTCAGTGGGAGAATCCAGAGTTGTGCAGCTCCCAACGAACAGTCTTTGTGGAAACTAAATTCAAAGATGTTCATTGAGCCCTGCAGTGATTGCAGGGGTCGTGGTCTTGCGATCCTCTCTTACATTCAATTGATTTGGAGTTCTGCGTCTTCTCTCAGACAACTTCGACTCTCGGCCAGAACTTTGCTTTGCTGAGGCCGACGTTTTTCTCTTTCAAAAGCGGCATTGGTTCTCTTTGAGACAGTACCTCTTGACAGTATGCAGTGTTTATTGCACTAGCGCCTGCCATACGAACACTAGCAGTTTGACCTCATTGACAGTCTTAGTAGGTTTATACAAGGTTTTTATAAGGTTTGACCAATTTTCAATGTCCGTAAAGGCAGTTAATTTTAACATACATATCAAATGCTAAAGTGTTAGATGTTTCCATCATTTTGCCCAGCCCATGAATACTGACATGACATTAAAGACGTTGGCATTTTCCTAACTGCTGGTGCATTTTCAAGCTGCTATAACCAACAGGATTTGGATCGAATCGATGACTAAAAAAATCAAAAATTGGCTAACAATTTCTTCCCGTTGCTTTTGCACGTGCAGAAACGCCATTCAACCAGTGCATTCGCATAGTTACGAATTCGTTGGGGAATACTGGAAGTATTTCTTTTGAAAAAATCTAATTCAAATGAGAAATTACTATAAGAGATTAACAAAATAAATTTCACCCGAATGATGAAAATTCCAAAAAGTAAACTCGTCATATTTGCTTCACAGGTATGATACAAAACAGGTATAAGAGCCTCATTTTTAGTTAAAGATCAACAATTCTCTTAAGGCAGAAACTGGATTTTAAATATTTTGCTTAACTATTTTGAAGCGGAATGGCCATTTGGCGGTCCACATAATTTAATCAATATCATTTTCTATCATATCATTTCAAAGTCGTTCCAAACTCTAGTTACCGGATCACCTTGTCGGAAAACAGAGTCTTAGTCATTTCGCCCCCTGTTCCTTTACTTCATAAAGCCATTTGAGTGCACTACTCATTATCAAACGCTGTTGATAAACGTTCCAGTTAGCACCTCTCTGGTAGCGAAACCGCATTATTCCGGGTACTCATAACCGCAACAGCCACACTTGGATTCTCCTGTTAGACGGATCAACAGCACTATAATTCTCTCTAAGATGCATCGTCTACTCCCGATTGGATAAGACTAACCATCCCACATACTTAGTAGAAGCGTGCATACCAGAACGTTGACTAGAAACGCATGTGTGAGATACGCACTCGAGCTGTTTTATGTAGTATTAGAACAGGGGGGAGGGGCGAACCTAGATTGACTTGGTAGACCGGCTTGCGTGTCTGGGAGGCTGTCCCGTATCTAGTTTGTCGCGTCTGGATAGCTGATCACACACTGAGCCAACAGTGGGAATTAGGGCTTAGTCTGGCAGCCACAAAGTATTGTATCGAGCAACTACACCAAAGCTTATCAACAAGACAGGGGTTTTACAAAATAGCGGAAACACGTAACATCGTCGCATTATAATTTTGGACATGTTTAAACAATCACAACTTGACCATTTTTAATGATTTTACTTTGATATATTTGTTATTTAATATTTTATATAAATTAACAATTTATACAGACATTAGAAATAGGCTGACCGTAAATAATTGCAAATCTCTAGGACTTTCGAAGGGACAAATTGTTGGTTCTTCTATGGTAGGCTTTAGTTTAGCAGAGACTGCCCTCGGAAGGCTTAGCGTTTCAAGAGGTACTGCCTCAAAAGTAGTGAATAGCTTTGAAAAAGAAGAAACAACGTGCTCGAAAAAGCACAGGTCTGGCCAAAAGTCGAAGTTATTGGCTGGAAGGGACTGGTGGTCTCTCTTTTAAGAGAATTTGTGGAGAAGACTACAGAGCCACCACTCTTAAAGTCACATCAGTGCTCAGTGAGCACCTGCAGAACCCAGTTTCCACAAAAATGTTCGTCGGGAGTTGAACACGTGAAACTGGATTCCATCACGGACGAGTTGCAATTCGATGATCCTTGCTATCAAAAGCAAATGTCTTGAAACGTTTAGATTGATGTTATATAAACTTGCTGAATAGGCCTCTAGAACAGTGGAAAAAGGGGTGATTTCTCCTGACGAATCATCGCCGTTTACTTTATTCTCGACTTATTGCAGGCGAGTATACTAGACGTCTGGGGAGAGCCGAAAGAAGTAGTTAATGCAGACAGCTGCCTTATCACAATTACAAACTATGGCAGCGGGGGTTCTGCCAAGATGATCTGAGTTGCAATTTCTAGGAAATCCGCGTCCAAATTGTTAAGCAATGTAGATGAGCATCTCCTCTGGCCCACGATCCCCAGATTTCATTTGGTTTTGGGAAGTAGTCTTACCACTTGCCTGTCGTTAATGCATAGCTCATATGACGCTGACTCTGTCAGCTTTTTAGAAGAATTGAGGCCTAGTGATTTTTTAAAAGAAAGACTTCTAAAATGCTGCTTTGTTTTTTCAGAACATCAGCCTATCCGTAGCTCATGGCGCCGCTTTGGCAACCCGACTGGTCAGATATAACCTTGAGCAAAACTACGGATTCATCAATCCCACCACACCCTACTTCGAGCCGTTTCGCTCTGCCACTGTGCTTGAAGTTCCCACTCTCCCAAATATAACCTTCACCTACTTGAACCAGGAGGGAGGAATGCACACCCAGGGTCTCTACGATATGTACTTCTTCACGCTCCACCCTGAAGCTACTAACATGAGCAAAGAAGAACTCAGCAAAGCGACATATGAGGATCTTTTTCAACTGGTTGATGTGATGCTGTATCCACAGATTATGCCAATAACGAAGGGGAAAATGAGGTGGCCTGGTCTAGGGAAGGGACCCAGATATACACCTTGCTTGTCTGCCCCTTGTGACCCAGAATCGAGGAGGAATATCCTGCACGCAAATATTCTTGGCACAGCGCTAGCCGGTGTGGTATATCTTACCGTGGTTTTACTGAGGTGAGTAAGTTCGTAAGTCCTCATGACACCTTTGCAGACGACTGGTGACAAAACGAAGACGCAGACGGGCAAGGAAGCTCATCTATGTCGAATCAGATCTGCAGTACTGTGATGATGCTGACGAGAATGATGAAGAAACGGCTTGCTGCAGTGAAAACACGGTAGGGGCATTCTAATGGGGTCCTTAACTTTTAGTCTCGAAGTGGCTCGCGAATGGATCTCGAAAGACCACCGGATGTGGAATTCACACTATCTATTCCAGATATCCCATCTTCAAGTGTGCTCAGTGTTGGCGGAATGAAGGGTGACTCTAACAAAGCGTCGGAAAAGAAGAAAGTTCCGCATTTAAATGTGAGGTGTGGGCTTCTATTTTAACCTTCAGGGTGACCCTGTGTTCATCAAAAATCTGGGCATATATCCCGTGCAACTTTGTTCAAACATTATCAACTACCTGGCCGGACTGAGAGAAATACGTCACGAGAATGTAAACCCCTTTGTGGGTTGTTATCTCAGTAATGGAACATTCAGCTTGATATTTGAGCACTGTCATAGAGGCTGCCTTCAGGTGGGTTTTCTTATTTGATTAAAATCACCTTTTTGATAGGATATCATCAGGGAAAAGAGCATACAAATCGACAGTGAATTTAAGCTTTCACTGATGGTTGATTTGATTCGGGTAAGAGAGAGTGCGGAATACCTTACAACCGACGATAGGGAATGGAGTATTTGCATGGAACAAGCCTCAAAGCTCATGGTAGACTAAAATCCACAAACTGTTTGGTCACAAATCGATGGGTGCTGAAAATTACCGACTTTGGAGTACCAAACCTACTTGCCCTATGTGAATCTCAGCCTAAGCTTACCCCTGAAGGCAAGTCGTATTTGCTTCTCTGAAGAAATGGAGAAATTAACTGTTTAGGACACGTCTTAAATCATCAAATAAATTCTGTCCGATTGCCATTAAAAAGATTGACAAAATGCTACAATTAATTACGAATTAAACCATAAACGTACTGTCCTTCAACCCATTTGAAAGCTTATTAATACCTCCATTATTGCAAAATGTTTGGTTTTGAACCGAAGAACCCATAAATATCAGTTGCAATATCTTCCTGGAGCTTTACAAAAGATATTTCTTAAAAACGGAAGTCTGAAGGAGGAGCAAGGTCAGGAGAATAAGGTGGTGGAGGAATTTCCTCTCAGCCAAGTTCTTCGATCTTTATAGGGTGCCTAGTTTCCTTCTTGGAGCTCATAAAACGCTATGTACCTCATATTATTCCAAGTTAGTTTTTTTTTATTTTTGCAATAAAATCACTGATCTACCATAGACCGACTCCAATAAATAAATGTCTTCTTGTTTGTCTACTTTGATCAGATCGGCTGTGGACAGCACCGGAACTGCTCAGAGGTGGATCCCTACTTGATTTAGGAACAAAAGCGGGAGATGTTTACGCTTTTGCCATAATCATGCACGAGGTTTTCTGCAGAACACAGCCCTACGGCCGACCAGATATGGCTGCTTCAGAGATTTTGAACCGCCTTATTGATCGCGAAGAACCTCCGTTCAGACCTGCGGTGAGTTTTGTGCACAACTATCTTCTCTGATGCATTTATCAATGAAAATCTTAAATATTAGCTTACGTTTTGGCTTCTTTAACTGTTCGAAGGAAGGGTTTGTGATCCAAAGTCTTTAACAAAACAGGTAGCTCTTCATGCTGTTTTCAAATTGCCGATTTTGGAAGCTTCTTTTTCTCCAACCATTTTAATGGTTTCTAATGCAGAGAGTGACTTCTTAGTTGTCCAATATTTCAAGGTCTATTCTGTGAGGTGTGCATTTTGAAGATGGAGAAAATGTGTGGTGAAAGCAGTCGTGGTCGTCCATTTTATGGATTCTCATTAGCATCTCCTCCAGCCAACAACTTTTTCTTTAGCCCATGAGGAGATCAAGTTAGCAACAAGAGGGGAAAAGAAAAAAGCACATATTCACTGAAAATAATCTATGGTGGAAGGGCATTTGATCCTATGAGGACGGAGTCGATAAGTTATGAATTGCACCACAACTTGGATTTCTGTCCATCATCCAACAACGAATTTTGGCACTTGAGTAAGGCTCTTATAACTCATAGAAGACACTGAGATGAGCTGACCACATTCCTTGTGGTATTTAAGTGGCCAATGTGAGAATTCACATTTTTTGAATCCAACAGATTTCTGATGATGAAATCCCAGACGTGTACAGGGTGACCCTGGAGAAATGCTGGCATGAAAACCCCACACTTCGTCCGAGTTTCAAGGAGTTGCATGAGCAGATCAAACTCATGACTCAAGGAAGGTGAGTTTGTTTACCATAGTTCCGACTAGAGTAGTAAATGAACAACTTTTATGAGCGGATTTTCCCCCTTTAGGAAGACCAACATCGTGGAACACATGTTCAAGATGTTGGAAAACTATTCGAGTAGTCTGGAAGACAAAGTCGCCGCTCGTCTGGAGGAATTAGAAAACGAGAAGAAGAAGAAAGAACTACTCATAAGTCGCATGCTACCACCGTACGATGTCTATTCTTTTGATTCATTGATGATATAATAACTCCTTATAAGTCCCATACGACAGCGAGATAGCCATTGATGTGCAAAATAAGAGCATCTCCAATAAGGTAACATAATACATTGGGGGCAAAATAATGGCTTAGAAGTGGCCATCTTTTATGAAGTAGCCTTTCACTTTCTCCCACTACAAAAAACGCCTAAAGTGCCCCGATGTCTAGTTAGTTTTATTAAAGATACCCTCTTGACTCACTCCTACTATTCTTTCAAGAAACATAATAAAAACTTTTCTTGATTTATTAAAAGAAGAACATCTGCTACCAACTAAAAAGGGAATGATGTAGTCCTGCATTTCAAATCAATCCCATTCAGAGTTTTGCTCAAATATATCTGTTCAGAGAAAAGAAGGAACAATATGGCATTCCACCAACTTGAATAAAGAAGCCGGAAAAACATTTATCCAAAAGTAAATTTACTAAATTCATTTTCATTAATTATTTATGAGAAATAATAAGGTGAATTATTAATTTCATTGCCTTAATATGAATAGTGTAAGAAATATTTTGAAATTAATTTCATCTTTAGCCATAAATCAATATTAACTGCTCAGTATTTTCGGTAACAGTAATCAATTAGAATAAGTCGTAATAATAAGTATTGTTATAAATAATTAAAGATTTTGTATAGTATTATTTAACTATAGACATTATAACAGTCGTATACTTAAAGAAAAATTAGGGAATAACTTTCCACAATTTATTAAAATAGAAAGATCCCATGCCCGTCTGAAGAAGGGCATGATGCAACCATGTATATCAATTAATCCTGTTGAGAGCTCCTTTAAAATAATTCTGTTCAGGGGAAAGAAGGAAAAATGAAAGGAAAAATAAAAAAAGAAAGCTGAAACTAAGTTAATCCCAAGATATCCTTAGAAATTTTATTAATAATATTAAAAATTGGAATTTGTATTAATATTCTAGTAACTGTAATAGAAAGACAATAATATTATTATAGTAGCAAAAATTAATGCTCCTAATTATTAATATTAATTTTTAGAAAAGTTAAATTATCGTAACATTAATTAATATGAGTCGTCAAAGTAATAACTGTCATTTATAATTTTTAAATTACATTATAGTACTTCTCATATGTCTAAATGTTTTGAATGGGTGGCCCAATTTACATTTTGACATTTTTGCACCTCAGTGTTGTAGCAGAAGCCCTGAAATCTGGTGTAGCTGTAGCACCGGAGTTCTTCGAAGAAGTTTCCATTTACTTCAGCGACATCGTTGGTTTCACCACCATTTCCTCAATGTCCACGCCGCTTCAAGTCGTTGAATTGTTGAACGAACTCTACACGCTTTTCGACAGAACTATCGGAGGTTATGACGTCTACAAGGTTAGTTTGCTTCAAATTGATGTTCTATCTGATAGCGCACCAATTATGACTTCAAATAACCTATAGGTGCATCCCCTAACCTTCACTATAACGACGAAAGTGGAAGAGTATTTAATAATGATAAATAAGGCTGAACTTTGTTTTTTTCTTAAGACAGACTTAAATTGGCAAAATTAGGTTTTAAAGGGAAATTACAATTCGCCAGATCAAAACTCCGCTACCCATAGAGTCATTTGAGGTACATGATCCTTTATGAGTACAGGAAAGGAAACCTGGCAGCCGGCACTGCCAGAAACAATCACTCAGTTTATGGAAAAGAGTGTGTGAATGAAAGAACTTACAGATCGTGGTAGTGTGCTAAGTTTAGAAGTGGAGATGTTACCCTCGAAGCTCTTTGAGGCAGCCATTGAAGAAGCCTGTCTTGGTTTGTCAATGGAGGTATCGGACCTTAAGCTTAGTTCAAACCAGGCAACTTTTCATCGTCATCTTCAAAAACGTAGAAATTTTCCTGAAATTGATAAACGGACGCATGAATTATGAATTGTTTAATTACAGTATCAAATCTAGCATTGACATATGCTCTTCTCCATCCATGCAAGAGAAATGGATTATTATGCGGAAATATTAAGCTTCGTGGACAGGAAGAGAGGCCTCAGCCATAGCCGACGGTAGGGACCTACATAAGACAAAGGTTCCGCTACCAGTATGGTGAGATCACTAAGGAATAATCCACTTTGCACTATTGCTACTAATTGCAGCAAGAATTGAACTCTCAGCAACTTTGAAACAATCTCGGGGAAAAAGGAATGATATCTCATCAGGAAAGAATCACTTTACAGAAGATAGAAGAGCTTGCTTGGAAGAAAATCCCTCCTCATCTACCTTAGTCTGTCCACCTTTCTCCTGACAGAACTTAATTTGATGACCTGGTAGAATACAGTGGAAATTTGCTCTTCCAGACCTAACTATCCGCCTTCTTCTTCTTCCTCATAGGTCGAGACGATCGGAGATGCATATATGATAGCATCAGGACTGCCTGTGAGGAACGGTCGTAAGCATGCAGGAGAAATAGCGACAGTGGCGCTAGATTTGCTGAGTGCTTGCGGCTCCTTCACCATCCGTCATCTGCCCGATGTTCCTCTTCGTATCCGCATTGGGCTGCATTCAGGTGCATTGATATGATGGACTTGCGGTATTTTGCGGGCTAAATTTGTTCATGTTTGCAAACTTCCAAAATGCGTTCAGGAGGGTGGTGGTTCTCTGAACGGAGAGGAACAAAACCAACAAGAATTGGTGGTGATCCACAAGCAATTTCACATTCAGTAGTATTACAGAGTTAACTGAAGCAAAAAGAATAAGATATTGAGCTGATGAATCATTCCTAATTTTCCTCCATTCACCTCCCATTTTATAGGGCTTTCTTTAGCCAAATGGGAGATAGTCTCAATCACCAAAACGTAGGCCTTTTAGGAGAATAAAAGTGAAAAAAGAATGATAGCCTTACGTGGAAAGTGTAAGCGTCGTAGAAAGTGGAAAAGATCTCAGCCACAACTACAGCCAAGGGAAACCTCATTGGAAACAGGTTCTTCCTTGAATCTGATGGCACCTAATACAGAAACAACTAATAGTCACGTCTAATGTCAGCTTTTGGGGTGTTTGAAGCAATCTTCGATAGGGATAAGAGACCTGTTCTGGTAAATCAAAATGAGATAATGTTATACCAGGACAATCACGTCAAAAAAGGCAGAAGAACTTAGTCTAGGGAAAATACCACACACCAATTTATTCTCTCGAGCTCGTTCCTTCAGACTACCATCATTTGATTCATAAATTACCAAATTATTTGGAAGAGGCAAACTTCGCAACGCAGCAGAAAGATGTTGATACTGGCGTGTGTGACTTCTCCGAATCGAGAGCGAAACTTTGACATCGGCATTTGTAGGCTTGTCAGTAGATGTAAGGAAGTCATAGTAAGGGAAAGCAGTACATTTAGGAAGGAATCTTTAATTATGGGTAACATTTTGTCACTTGTTTAATTTTTTTCGAAATTCGCACAGTCCTTAGAAGATGACTTGACACGTTCTTCTATACTGTTCTCGATTTTTAGATGAATGTGTTTTACATTATTTAAATAGTTTAAAATTTCGAGTTTGCTTGTAGGACCTTGCATGGCAGGAGTTGTCGGGTTGACAATGCCTCGATACTGTCTCTTCGGGGACACCGTCAATCGAGCTCTCAGAATGGAGTCGTCTGGCGCTGGTTCGACAAATATTTCATACAATATTTATGATTGTTTTGATGTGGGATGAGATTTTCTCTATTTTGACCGAGAGTAAATTTATAAGATGTTTATGATACATATATTAATGCATAATATACATGTATTAATTAATGTTGATCTATGCAGCTTCCTAGCAAGTCCTTTTGGGACGTTTCGATCTTCTAAAACCCACCTTAGCATGATCATCTGTTAGTGGCAAAATCGTTAGAAAAATTCCAAACGGCCAGCCCTTTGAGATTATTAAAAGTATATGAAAAAGTTAAGAAAATACGACTGCGTTGCTAATGTGCTCCTCCCAATAAAAGAGATATTATGTTTATTTTGTTAATAAAAGTATTGAACTCAAGTTAGAGCTTTAGGTAGAGTGTCAGTACATAGCTTTGGTTTATCAGCCAAGCTGAATAGATGATTCAAAGCCAGAGAAGACGCTCAAGGTGTAAGTAATCCATTATTTTGTCTGCAAAACACAACAAAGCCAAGCATGTAAGTTCACTTTTAAACCACCAATGGGCATTTTAACAATCGTTAGAAAATGATTTATTAAAATCCAACACCGATTACCATTATAGCCTTCCGAGTTCACGTTAGTCAACAAATGAAAGAGATACTTGACGAACTGGGTGGATATGAGCTGGAATACCGTGGTCCGATGATTTTCGACGGGGGCCTCGAAACGACCAGCTATTGGCTCATAAAGAGCGAAAACTTCGACAAACCTCTACCAGAACCACCAACTGTTATTATGTATGAGCTCGAATTTCTTTATTGGGGCCATTCAATGGCATTATTAAAATTGATAGAATACAAATCATGAAAATTATCACAATCGGCTGCTAAGATCCTACTATAGCGTGGATTTCAAAATTCATCATGGTTTAAAAATGTGTGATCATAAATGAGGTGTTAATGTTTTCTTAAAACGAGATATCATCTGAAAAATGTCATTATTAAGTAAAATATAGGATGTTCCACATTTTGTCGATTAGGTACGATCATCGCTTTTCTGAAAAAAGATTTTAAGAGAATGAATTAAGTTCAGAATATTGTTGGTATGATAATAGAGAACAACAAACTAGTGCTTATATTATGAATTCCGCTTGGTAAGATTTTTGCATAGTCTTATTTAAATTTTTGACATAGTACCTTCTAGGTATCTCAAAAAATCTATTTTTAACCTTTTAGGGGACAAACGCACGGGTATGGCCATTTTTAAACATTAATGTTGAAAAATGCCTCATTTCCTATACAGAATGGTATCAGGTCATGGAAAGAGTTGCAAAGGGTCATGCAAATAAATGAATGAATGAAACGACTAACCGGATATTGTACTATAATGATTGCACTTTCCTTGATCACTTATGGGTTCTATCCATCTCCCATTAAGCTTATTTACACCTTTATTGTGAAAATCTTTTGGTTTTTGGTTCGAAGAACGCAAACATATTGATTTCAACCTCTTCCAGTAATGCAAAAGCAGCTCCTTAGAAACGATTTAATACAATGGTAGTCTGAGGGACAGAAGTAAGGAGAATAGGGGGATCGATGGACTTTCTATCAAACAATTTCTTCTTCAGTCTTTTGTGATATGACTCTTGTTTCGTGGGATCTGGCTGCATTGTCCTGACGAAACAACATCGACGCACTACTAGCTGACAGTAGATTTTAGCATTAATTGTTGCTGAAACAGGTAGTAAGCATTTAAAGTGAACTACTCTTTAGCGATTTCGCATGGTTGAAGTAATAAAATCGTTTTCCTTTTATAATCACTTTCCAACTGTGGTGGCGAGGGTCTTTTCCTCAACCACCCTGCCACTTTCTCTGACGTTTTACAGTTTTATAAAGGATGACCATTTTTCGTCGCCCGTCACAAGTCTAACCACCAAATGAGTGAAACCGTGAGGAAGGAGGGAGAGGAGAAGAGCAGATGTCAACTCGAGATTTGAATTGTTTGTGAAAGAAATTCGTAGGTAGGCACTCATTCTCTGGGCTTGCAAACTTTCCAGGTTTTTGAAGATGGCAATAATGGAGAATCGGGTGGTTTTAACTACGCTTGATTGCCAATTCCTCAAATTTTAAGACACGATGAACTTCTTCACGGGCTGCTTCATGTAGCTTTTCATAGAGCTCATATGGACGTAATCCGATTTGATCTCTTTTATCTTCGTGGAGGGTGAAATCTCTACTTCCATTGCACTTTGCAAAACAGTATCTTTACGTCATCTTATTCACATAACCTCTCCATAAACGGAGCAGGCGATTCTAGCCTCTTCGATTGCTGTTGCGTTTTCTTTATGGATCTACTAAAAAACAAGCGCCTCAAATGTTTCTTGGAAATTTCCGTGTTAGCAAAATTTTAATCAATCATGTTTTGATATTCATTACCTTTCTAATGCAGCAAGTGATCGATTGAAATGCTTTTTGATTTAAAGTTATAAGGTTCACTCTACATTTCATTGAAATTAAAAAAAGATGAAATTTAGACAGATTTTATGGGATAAGCAGATTATAATAAAGATATATTTAAAGCAATCAGATGGAGAAATTAGATACAAAATTGCCCAATTTCTCAACGTTAACAACATTTAAATATTATATTTAGACTCGCCTGCGTCTACACCGGTACAACCATCGGATCACAGTGTGAAGATGCATCAAATGGCGCACCAAAGAATCTCTAAATGCAAAATGTTTGTTACTGAGTGTTGTCATCAATTTCATTGAGTTCTGTTAATGTTCATGAATACGTGATAATATTAAGACGCTCTTATAACAATTTAAAATCTCAAACTACGGCCATTAAATGTAATCATAAATGTGTTCCCCGTTGTACTTACCCGATCTCCATTAGCGGATCGTTGGACCTATGGAAAATGAAGTCAGTTCAAGGTAGTTGACACTGTAAGCTCAGCGCGATGGAAACATAGGGGCTAAACGAAATAATGAAAACAACTTGAAAATCAATAAAATAAATTCTAGTATAGCGTAGATCCACTTTTCGCTGCAATTACAGCCTTAATTCTTTTGGATTGTCTCCTGGGGAGTTTTAGCCTATTTTTCTTCGAATACGCTTCAGTTCTTCAAAGAAGAATCGATTTCTTACTTGAGTATCTCAAACTGACCATGAGCGCTTTCATTAATGTGGTGCAGGTGTGGTGTTTGTGATGACCGTATAAGATGCCAAAATTCTTAGTGGCATTCTTTAACAATTCTAGCTGTGTGGATTGGCGCTACATTATCATCTTCAAAGATGGCGGCGTTCCCCTCCGGAAACGGTTCTTGAGCATCCACAAGATGAATTCGGTTTCCCGCTAAAATCCCTAAATAATCTCGGCTATTAAGCATCGTTTACACGGATTTTCATAAGAAATAACACACCAGATCATGTTTACAGGAGCCCCCATGCCATTTTTTACTGATGGGAGAAAGGGAGTCTGCATCGAATGTTTCTTTTGGGTGTCTCCAATCATTGTGCACTCGTCTGCCGGAGGTCGGAAATAAGGTAAGTGAAGATCATTCGTCAAAGAAAATCATGATCTCCCACTGCTCGAGGAACTGTACATTCCTGGAGTTTTCTACTGCACCTCTCTAAAAGCTGAGAAACAGTTGTCTTTAAGAATAGAGTTTCTTCAATTGTAGTTTTTCTGTAGTGGAATCCAGATTTGTGCAGCTTCCGACGGAAGGGTTTATGCGAAACCCGGGTTCTGTAGGTGTTCACTGAACTCTGCTATGATTCTGGGAGCCGTGACTGCTATCCTCTCCAACAATTCCATTTAGCCTCCGAGGTTTTCAGTCAACAACTCCAAATTTCGCCCAGACCTGTACTGTGCCTAGGTCGGTTTTTCCTTCCCTTTCAAAGGTATTCACTACTATTAGGACAGTGCTTTTTAAATATCAATTATTCGGGGGCAGTTGCTCTTATATTAGCACCAACAACATGGCCTTCTTGAAAGTCCGGGTTAGCTGCCATTTTGCTGAGGTTATAATCATTTTAATATC
>JAUOZQ010001203.1:0-16656 GCA_030710315.1 Anomotaenia brevis
TGCCATAACAACCAGATTTGCATGGAGCTTCCTTCACCAGTGAACAAGCAGTTTAATTTTGCGCAAAGGAGGCAAACACATACATTCATTTATTTCTAGAACACGATTTTGTACCACTTCTTGTCTTATGATGAACACATTCTCTCACGCGAACTCAGAACGAATTCGGCTAAGCACTTTGTGTTGTTGAGTGCTGCTGTGGAATTGGACTTTGCCAAATACACAAAAACAAACACGTGTTTATCAGGCAGAATGTGTCACATGGCTGACGATCACCGGTTCCTCACACATACTGGGGCGAAGAAAAGACATGAAACATGATATGTATTACAAATGGCATATAAGTAGTAAGAAGTTAATTATTTAGAACTGACATCTTTTACAAAAAAACTTTTATTTTAATTGTGATTTCAATAAGACTCTAATTATCGGATAGCTCGTGGAATTGTCTTCCTGCATAGAAGAATAATTTTGCCAAATAAGAATAACTTTTAATGAGCATTTTGTGAGAAAACAGAAATTTGAAATTTAAGTGCTTTGATCTCAACATTTCAGATAAATATACTTAAAGACTGTCACACAGGCAACCTACTGTATGCATGTTGCTGATCGGCGCCTTTCTATCATATGAGAACTATCAAATACTAAACCATGTAAGGTTTTTTTACATCGATAACTGGTTTCATTAGCTGTGTTTACCCTAAAGTTCACTGACGCTTTGAGGTGAGCAGTATTCTGCAGTTACATATTGTAAGTATTTTGTGCATATTTTTGTATTTACACTATGCTTGATCTGTCTTGGTTCACTTCTACTCAGTATTTTTAGGAATTTTCATGGAAATTGTTTTCTTTTGGTGGGCCAACATTAAACACTCTTTTCTAGCAGCGCACTTAATATCGTGAGCATGTTTTAACCAGTGGTTAAGGTTCGAGTACTAGGCTGTTTCTCCTTAGGATGAAAGAGAACTCAGACGATTTGAGCTTGAAGTTGTGAGAGGTGATAGGACTGGGTATGGCGCAGTTGACTCTCGCTAGTCGGACAGAGCCCGGGTGCCGGAATCCATCTCCTTCCTCGCCAATGTATCCACCTTAGTGGTCAATGTATCCTTTTTCTAATGATAGTAAATTTGAACGCAAATGTGTCGTCGTAATGATCGATGCCTGTCAATGCGATTCCGCTACCCCTCCTGTTCCCCAATGTTGGTTTTTGTCTCTGATCGAGTCGGAGCTTTTTGTTGATTTGCTTTACAATATATATATATATATATATATATCTTTCAAGCGTTTTATTCCAGTCAATATATCAATGTCTAATAGGCTCTCAGTACAGATTATAACTGTGCTTAATAAACGAAAATAAGTTTAGGTGTGTTTTATTCATTCTGGATTCTTAAGAGCCCCAGGTGAGGGAATTGGATGCATAAAGCACCCTCTAGGAGCATAAGAATGCCTTCAAAGACACTCAAATGTACTCAAAGATCCCAAATGGAAGGATGACTTTGATTGATCGTCTAAGTAACTGAGAAAGCATCAAAACAATAACAAAACCGATGGATTCAATCACTTATCAATGCGAAATCGCCAAGCCGGTACCCACCGATGGGGCAATATTTTTAGACTGAGCGATTTCCATCATGTAAAATGTATTTATCGAAGATTTGGGAGAATAGGTGAAAAATCCTCCATAAACGTGGAAAATATAGAAGCGTTTTTAAGGTTTGTTCCCATCTTTAAGCTCGTTTTAGTCTAAAACACTGCAGATTTGGCCACAAAATAACCATAAAATTTCAAGAAATGAGTATGTTGCTATAATTATCAATATATTAGTAATTTAATGAAAATTTAAATAAAATGACAATAAAGTGATGTTTCGAAGTAAGAATAACAGTATTTGTCAACTGACCGCAACGCTTTCTCTAAAAATTTGTAAAACTGAACTGTTGCGAATGGACTTCACCTGGGTTCTCCAAGACAGATTAACTACTCTGTGCGAGGTCTCACTCTTAATAGAAACTTTCGATAGGATTAGATTATCTGTTTCAAGTCTGATGGAAGACGAGACGACCGGACGAGAGGTTATATGAGAAGCGTGCATACCAGACCGATGGATAGGAACGATATTCCCAGCTTCTTCTACCATGTTCTCATACAAATACCTCAAAACAACCATTACTCAATAGACTCAATAGACTACTGTCTTCCACACACCTTGCGAACCAGCCGCAACCTACCTCCCAACACTAACCGTTTATCGAGCGATTCTTTTACACAAACAAATATTTGGAATTCTGAATAAGTCCTTAATTTTCAGCCTCGGCTCAGCATGACGTCAGCTTCTCAGGCCCTACTACGTCAGTTGACTCCCCCGTCGCCAATCCAAGTCTGAATTTACACGCTCCGCTTGCATGAACTAGAGTGGATTAGGAAATAAGGCGAATTTTAGGAAATTAATTTTAATGAAAGAAACAGCACATGGAAAAATACGCACTTCTTAAGTCCATGCTTCCAGGTTCGTCTTCGAAGAGCTGGTTAGCCAGTTGATTTCGGGGCCTAGAAGTGAGAAAAAGGGTTTGCCTCCTTCGAAAGTGCTAGATACTTAAAGAAGAGATTTAAATGGGGTAACCACCTGATGGCTCTCACCACGTGTTTACCCAGGCTCTTCGATCACAGCGTTGGAAGAACGCGAGTAATCAGGTGCGTTATGAACTCTATGGAAGAACAACTTGACATTTGAGTCAATTAAACACTGTCATCTGTCTTGTTTATATAATTTCTGTTTATTGAGCCAATCTAATCATACATAGTCGGTTAGAAATCGATACAGACTTTCACACTACAGTAGTTATTCAAGTTCAGAGGACGTATTGACAAAATAGTAAATCTAAAAGCTTTGAATTTTGTGATCTACAACCTTCAACCACTAACTTCTTCAATCAATTTCCCTAAAAAGAAGAAGCCTCGCTCTAAATAAAAACCTTCTTACGAGTCATCTCACATTTCGACCTTGAAAATACAGACAGGAGAAGATGTGCAGACAGTTCATTTACTGTGCAATTTCTTTTTCGCACATATATTTAGTGGTGGTTCTAAATGCTTCTATTAATAGGGAATGTGGATTGCGGGCAGCTAGCTGTATGACTACCGAGAGTCACTGGATTTGTTGGTAAAGGCGTTGGGGGTTGGGACGTCATGGGGTAGGTCCCACTCGTCTTCACGGAGAAAGATGTTGACGTCAAGATGGGATTGAGGTAGGTGCAAATGAGACTCATATCATGCCAGCAAGCATGACCGTCCTGAGGAGGTCTCGATGGAGAAGGCGAATGAAGAAATTATCGAACTGCCGAAGCCAGGCACTGAGGAGAAAGAGGGGAAGGAAGAGGACTTCAATACTGTCGTTCTGCGTTACCAAGACAAGGTGCACCATCGCGACACCTCTGTTTCCTTTGTTGAGCTTGAGGCGGAGTAATCCAGCAGGATGGAGGAGTCTATTATGATAGAGAAGGCTTTCGTGCGATGGGAAGTGACCCTAAATACATAGAGGGTCGCCTAATTCCGTATTCTTAGTGCGTTTCAAAACACCTGGCTGACGTTTGAATCTTGCGGCCCTTCTTCAATCAAATGAAGTGGATTTGCAAACTTTAAATTCCTTTGTTATACGGATTAACAGCACTACGATTTGTTTAAAGGGAATCGTATTATCGAAAACATCGTAGGTGTAAAGGAAGAGCAAAAACCTGGCCGGAAACTCATTTTACTCCAGATTTACGACATACAGTTTCAACTTCTTTTTTCCACTCCACTGAGCCAAACTTCCAATTCGCAGCTTAAGTCGTTTGCAAAATTAACCACCTCACCACCCACTTAAGTTCACTAAGACAGCTGGAAAAATAAATATTTCGATTTGGCTCAGAAAGAGCGAAGCACTGATTTCGGCCTGAATGACAGCAATGATGAATGTGTTTATGAGAACTCGAGATTCCTCGGGGATGTCTTCGGAGCTTATGCAAATTTTGTTGACTGTGTCTGGCTATAATTTTGTTGCATTTCCTCCGTTCGAACTAGAAATGAACATTATCATGAACATGGGAAATGTCCCCAGCAAACCGCTGCCTCCCGGCATGATGCTCAGGCCACCGTCTTCGAACCCAAAATCCACATTCTCCTCTGAGAAAACGAATGCTACATAACCTACGAAGTCCCAACGCTCAGATCCCCATGTAATGCATCCATTGACTCTCGTTAGTCACACCATAGCCCAGCCCCACTTTCATATTTTCACACCTTCTCTTTCCTCTTTTGCAAATTCGAATTACGGTACGAGTAATGAAATGGTAAATTTTTGACAATTGGGCCTCAGAAATAAATTAAAAAATACAAGCTTGGACTAGAAAGATGTGTGATAGAGATCGTAAGGCATAGTTATGAATGTGCCGCAATGATATTTAGAATCGATGGGGCAATATGACTGATCTCTAGTAGGATATCTTTGCTGATTGGAAAGACATGGATGAGGAAACACATGACAAGAATCTCGGAGTCTCATTTCTGAGAAGATTGATTTTCAGACACCATGATGCTGCATCGACTAACCCTCTGATAAGAAGAACCGCCGATTCTAGTTTAGGTAATTAACAACATTTTTCAAATAGCACTTGCAATCTCACTTGTTCTCCATTCATCCGTAGCATCGATTAAGTGGAACGAGACATTTTCGAAGACAGTTTTCGAAACTGAAATCATTGACTTGAGAAGTGCTTTGACTTGAAAGGCAACTTTGCTAAGAAATGAGCTCATGTGCGCATTTTTTATCGGAAATAAAGGCATTTCCAAAAAAATTCTCGAGTCTTTGGCCAGTCTTTGAAATAGAATCGATGGTCGAACTCACAACTCCCTACTTAACACATTGCGACTCTAATAGAGCAATAGAAGCTTATAATGCATAAAATGTACCCCGTTTCCGACAGAAAAAGCTATCAGTCATACAAGTTCTTGTTCTTTTATTTTAGGTCAATATTTACAATAAATCAGCCGTACTCTACTACAGAACTAGCAACATGAGATTGATTACTGTTCCATCCGATTATGAGTCACTTAAAACCACCAACATCTTTTTTCCAGTAATGGTTCGTGAATCAACTTTCAAATCGAACCATAACCGATTCTTAAGTCCATCGTACCTTTTGGTTGATAAAACAGATTAATTACACTTTGTCTGGAAAAGAATTGTTCCACATTCGTAGAGATATTTGTCACTTTAAATCTTTAGAAAACAACATCAGGGCAATGCCAGACAACCTTATGGCATTTTCAAAAGCACGCGAAATTCGAAGTATCCGCTACGGTAAAGTGCATAGGACAAGAAGGTTAATGAATATGGAAACACTTTTATATCGAGCTAGCGGCACTTTAAAAAACAACTACATTTGCCCTTCGTTTAAGGACAATTCATTTTGGTAATCCGATTGTAGGCTTTGTTTACCAAATAAAACAATAATGAAGTAAAGGAGGGCCTTCTAACAAAGAGCTTCGATAATGTGCATTAACGCCTTTCATACTTGTGAGCTAAATTTGAACCCTAGGTTTCAGTAATATCGTAGACCAAAATTAATTATTTATTAAAACAATAAATGTATAAAATAGTCTTGTTTTTATAACCGATATAATTAAAGAAATATACTGATAATATAATGCAGGAATACATACATTGCATAATTCTTGTTATTATAATAATAATTAATAAAAAATCATTATATAAAACCCGTGGCAAAAGGTCATGCATCCATTATCTTATTCACGCAGTGAAAGATCCGCACTGACGCACTTAAACCGCATCATCTAACGACCGGTCAATCAACTTATTGAAAAAAAGTTTATGGGAAAAAGGAATCGATATATAAAAAGTATCTGTCTAACCGTTCAAAAATAAAATTACGAAACTGCTTGATTTCTACCCGGGTGAAATCGCTGAGACGACGAAGGTGGTGACCCGGTTGCCATAGCAACTACCGTTAACTCGCAGAGGTCATTGATTAGAAGCACATAGAGCACTAACAAACTGATTGGTCAGTGATCTCTTAACTTCCCGACTCACCAACCGTCCGGTCATTCGTAAGCGAGCACAGCCACGACCAACACCTATTGCACACTTCGCCCTATATTTGTGAATTACAATGCCCTAAAGTCATCATCTACTCAATGTCGCCGAAGTTCACACCAATAAATCACAGAAGACAGCTCAAACCACAACGAATTTACTAAAACACTTCCTTATTGTTGGACAAGGTCACCTAGGAGGGACTGCTAACAAACCCACAAGTGCTCATCAAATGTGGCTGCCCCTGAGTGCTCCTCAAAGTCCGTTCGTTGATTTCCACGAGACTGCTGCGTTGTGTAGCACCCCCTCCAATGCACAAATTGAGTGCTGGCCGCATGTCTTCTAACGACTGCCGTCCTTGCCCTTTTACAACATCATGGATGTCATTCATCCAAACAATGCTATTAAATCACCCGCGATGTCATCCGAGAAGTGGTTAGCACTTGGCGGCATGGTTAAGAAGGAAATGAATGTGGAGGAGAGGAAGGTGAGGAAGAGGCGGTGGTAGCGGTGGCGTTGGCAGCGGCAGTGATTTGTACAGTGCCTATGCTCCCACCCGTAAACTCTAGTCCTGTTTGTGTTGAAAACGCCCACACGCAAACATCGACCTTACCCATGCTATCGATGCAGTCCCAGCAGCAGGCGCCGCTTTCGTTAGCATCAGCAGCACCAGCGATTGGAGGTGAGTGCAGACGCAGTAGAAATCTGCGACAATCCACCAGACAGCTGATAAGTAACGTGAACAAGAAGGTGGGTGAGCTGAGGTGGTCAGTGAGTCGCGAGGGAAAGGCACTAAGACGCCGACACAGGTCACATAGTCGTGACTCTCGCACTCACGCAACAGTCCATAATGGGGATGCGTCTTCTTCGAATCTGTCTTTGGCTTCGTCGTCCTTGTCGAGGCCATCTACACCGTCCACTGACTCTATATGGAGCGCGTTTGAAAAGGGGGCAGTGCAATTGGAGTACATTGAACCCTGTGCAAACGGCACTTATCTGATCCAATTCAGACGCACCGATGCCTCGACGCCCTTGGGCATCTTCTTCACCTTCGACATGGAAGAGGCAGACGGCGGTGGAGGGAATTGTGGCGAGTGGGCCTCACCTGGTGGAGTGCAGTGAGCAGCTGCGTGTTGGCGACCGTGTCTTGGCCATCCAGGGTGTGCCAGCACAGCTCTTCAAATTCGAGGCCATCACGGACCTCGTCAGCGGCAGCCTCCTTGTCGCCATCAATGTCACTCGCATCTGATTTAATATGGATCTATGATATCCATCCAAGGATCTGTGGAAGCTTTGCGTTTCTGAGCCACATTCGAGTAAGCTCGACTCAGTCTCTTTTGTGCTGAGTCTCAATTGATTAAATATATTCTTTCACTAATTTTTTTTATTTAGTTTATTTCGATGAATTCCTAATACCCATTCTTAATCAGGGTGGCGTTCTATATAAAGTACCGTCACCTGCGGCCGTCATCACAATATGACTACATTGGTTTAACCCATCTTTTAATCTATTCCTATTCTTTCCTTTTTAGTAAATATGTTAGAGAAACTTTTGTACTATCAGCTATAGTTTACAGTGGGTACGGTAGTGGTTACATGTAGAAATTGATCGTTGTTGGGCACACGTGATTTGCCTGAACATATGTAACGCAAAGAAGTCTCATGACATTCTCAGCTAGATTTATTTCGGCAGGTGTTGTGAAGATTGGAGTATCTGTGACTACAATCAGGCATTCCAAGGCAAATAGCAAAATTATGGATTTCTGTACTTCAGTGTCGTGGACTTAGCCTAAACCCCACATTTGGATAGCGAGCCCTTCATTTTGATTTCTTTGCAACACGAAAGAATCGTTCAATTAAGCTCAACTTTTGGTTTTATTATTTATAATGTGATGAATCCGACTTAACGATACTATTTTTTCAGCTTCTTGATAGTGTCACGTTGAATATTCGAGAAGTGGATAACTTAGTTTTAAAACAAAAATTACAGATACTTAATTGCAGTTACTAAGGCATATTAATTAAAACGAACTTGTCTGCACAGTAAGATTTCTGGTGGTGCGCTTTTAGCTATCAGGAAATTTTGCAGATTTGTTAGGGAAAAAATGCAGTTCGCGAATAGCTGATACTTAATTAAATATATATATATATATCAGTAAATGTATATATTAAATAACGATGGAAACCTCAGGGCCAGCTGCAGCACCTCATTCCCTAAATATGAGGAATAGTTTTGTGACATGAGTGCGGTTGAGCTGTCTTCTATGATTTGTTGGTTTGAAATGCGTCGGCATTGAGTAGATGATGACTTTGGGGCATTTTGATTCACAAAAGTTGGGCGAAGTGTGCAATAGGTGTTGCTCGTAGCTGTGCTCGGTTACGAATGACTGGACAGTTGGTGATTCGGGAGGTATGGGATCACCGGCCACCCGGAGATCCCCTTATTCCGTTTGGTTAGAGCCCTAGGTGCTTCTTTCCAATGATCTCTGTGCGTTAACAGTAGATGATATGGCATCGGACTCACCACCGTCTAACCTCCTCGTCATCCCAGCGATTTGACCATGACACAAGTCATAAAGTTTTTCATTTTATTTTTCAACAACTCTTGCTATATTTCTTATTCCACTTTCCCAATATTCATTTAAATTTTAAGTTAAATTTGGTTGATTGCTCGTTAAATGAAACGGTTTAAATAGGTTGATTAAGCTTTTCTGTGCTTTGGTTTGCATATCCGGATCTTTTAGCGTGTCAGTAGGATAAACGGTGTACGACCTTATGGCATCAATGTATATTCTTTATTTGCTTATTTTTCCAATGGAAATCTGGACCTTTTCATTGCTACTGACTCAGGATCTCTATTTGATTCTTACGCATATGGGATTACCTACTAATATTACGCCAGAGATGCTCATGTCATGGCTGATTGAGGTAGTCTCATTTATAAAAGTCGAATTTACACATTTACAATTAAGTTATTCGTAAGTGTTTTTCTACTACATATACTGTTTCAGCCGATCGGCCTCTTAAATGGAACAAACACTTTCCAATTAGCCAAATGATTAGACGAAAACGGATTGATTCTTTAGGATATATACCCTCTGTCATTCTTCATTTTCTCTTATATTCAGCATAGAATTTGCATTTCCTAATTACGAAGCGGAATGTTTCAGGAATGTTTCAAATTTATTAGGGAGCAGGCAAGGTGGTAAATTCGGAAAGACAATAAACGAAAGTTTCAGTGTTAACACGATGTTTGTAGAGGAACGAAGTGACAATTTCAGCACTAAGGTAAATAAACTGCCATCATTCTGTACTGATTATTTGTCTGCGTCAAATTTCACTAAAAAACCACTAACTACGAACCAGCAAAAGTGCCCAAAATTGTCATGTCGATGCCCCAAATCCCCCGTTGCCGCACTCATTTTTGGGTTTTCCATCAAGTTGCAATTCAAATGGTCCTCGCTACATCACCCGTTAAAAGGACAGCCAATACAGAGTGATTGTAATAGCGAATGTCTGAGAAAAACAAATACAAGTGTGGAAAAAAGGATGTTATTTGATTCCACGTGAAGATTGCCAAAGAAAACATTTAATACGAAGCATCAAAGTATCAAAAATAGTCGAGGCAATGCCAGTGGTCATAAAACATCCAAATAAAACAATGATATACAATCATCAAAAGCACGAAACATTAAACATTAGAAGTGAAAGTTTTTAGTTCATCCGCGAGGCTTGCCAAAATATCGGAATTTTCATCATGGGAAAACATGAGCAAATCTTTTTGCAATCGTTTCGGGTAATTTAATTGGAGGAAATTAAGTGAAACAGTTCATTTGATATAAGGCACTTGGCAAAGTTTACAATCGGAGAAGTGGCAGAAGGAATCCCGTAAATCCCCCAGTTGCCTTGTTGGTGTTCTCACTTCATCTTGCCTATTGTATCTCAAACATTCCTCACAATATTACTTATCAGTCCACGTATGCGTTGATAATTTAATTTGTCAGTTCCTATTACTAAATGAAAAAAAACAAGGTAGATCTGATCATGAAAATGTCAGGAACGTAATCAGGGTGAAGCATGTGGTTATGAAACCTCCCTATATTTAACCTGAAAACAAATACATCGGTCGATTTACCGTGACAGGAGCCTCCCGATTTTTATTTACTTCTCTACATTTCAGCAAACAATGCCCTTCCTAAATCAATAGCTAAAATTATGAAGCCAATCAAACAAGATTACATACTATATGAAAAATTACCTAGTAAATTCAAGCTGCTGTGGATTTGATTCATTTTAATTGATTCTACTAATGAGGTAAAAAGTATCTGTTGTTTAATTAGCTATTTTATTTTTAACGAAATGCAGATTTATCTGCTTAGCCTAAATTATGGATATCTTATAGCTAGTTAAATTTAATATACATTTTAACATAAATGGATAACAATGGGATAATTGCCTTTCTAAACATTTACCGAGCTGATAATGTTCTTGTCACTTTGAAATTGAAAAAGAAGATTGACTTGTTCTGGCTGAGGGATATCAAATAGAGTTTCCATAAAAAGCGCTTAAACGGGGATCCATTAATTTTAGAGCATTAGGTCCATTTTGGAGTATAATTAAAATCACACAATTGTGTGTCCTAGCAGTCAGCAGTCTCTCTTTGAAAACTAATTTCTTTTTGATAATTATTTTTTTAAAGTTCCAGGTAAATCAAAACGTTTGTTTCAATTAAAAAATATTTTGAAGTCCTTCGACTTCTCAAGGTTTTCTTAGGTATCTGTACAGATCAGAAGGTCCGAAAAATATCTGTATGATGCAAAGAGCTTAAACAAGTATTGTCTAAAACTGATCATTTGAAAACATCCATTTCAAGCAAAAACAGCATTTAAATTGCCTAAAGGAAGACGGTTGTATTTTATTCATGATTTTCACAAGCTCGGTAACGTATGAATTGATTTTACAAAGCTTTTTTAACCATCGTGTAAATTAAAATATGTTGACTATTGCTAGAAAAAATAGTTACGCTTTTAACGCTAAATAATGTGAGATTTTGTTTAAATTGGCTTTCAGCAGCTGCCTTAATGTAACCCAGATTTCACATTTCATATTATTCAAACTTGTCTGGACAACCAAAATAAAAATCAAGTAAAAAAATTAATAAATCTAATGAATGGGTTTTACTTTGGATTTAATTTTCTTTGCCCATAACAGTGGCATTATATCCTTTAAAAACCTCTTTTTCAATAGACGGAAACAGAAACGCACCAAAAGTTTAAGAGTATGTCTCACCCATGTCAAGTTACACGAAAGTCCACAAAAGTCCTCGAGCGATTCAAAGTGTATTTATTTTTGTCCGTTAAAGGAAACAATTGCATTTTTGCGGAGTTCCTTGGCTCTTTATTGTTATCTTACTGTTTGCATAAGTGTATATGAATTAATGAGAGACAAGATGACATTTGTTAACGCACCATTTATAGAGGTTCTCCTTAAAGATAAATTAAATCGACAAAAACACCTTCACCTTATCTTAATCTAAACCTCTTTTTCACTCTTCTTTAACAAATAATGGAAGTCGAGGCAGCAGGCTTTGTTTCCCAAAGTTAGATGACTCAACTCACAATAGTCAAAATTTATATAATGCCAGTTACTGCATAGGTTTACTTATTGTGCGAGACGCTTTAGCTTAATCTTAATAGTTGTACAATTAAAGATTTGAAATTGAAGTTCTCTTTGTTCACGTAAGATAATGGGCAAATCTTACAACTTTAATTAAGATAAATATGCATAGGAATGTGTCGTTGGGATAGAATTAGGAAATGCATTTTAAATGCGTTTAATGTTGATATATCATATAATTATTAGCGAGTAATTAAAGAGAACCGCAAAAGAAATAAGGTGAATGTCTAAGAACCAATGCAGTATAAATCCTTATCACCTATTCGAATTTGCGTGGTCTGTTTCTCGATCAAACTTTGCGTAAACTTTAATTTAACTAACCTTGATATTTCTGTTAAATTGAACGCCATTTATGATTTGCATAAGACAATCAATCGTGTATTGTCATGAAACCTAATTAATATTTTTGTGGTGTCAATCATTTACTCTCTAAATTGTACATATCGTGTGATATTTTCAGTGCTTTTTTGGAAATTGGTAATTACAAATTTGTAAATTAAGGAGACTTAAAATTCGAAATAAGTAAATTTTTAAACCGTGCTATTGAATTTTATGATTCGGTGGCCTAAAAATGCTTCAAGTAAAAAGATACAACATTACGTGCACTGTTTTTCTTCTCGCAATTCTAAATTGACCAAGAAGCGCAGTAAAGCGATTTCCTAATCATTACATACCCATATAATTGCAGAAGATTTAAACTACGATTGCATATATTTCAAGATCAGTGTTGTTAACCACTGGTAATGTTTAAGTTGCTGTCTTATAATTTTGCACAAAGGTGTACCCATCAATTCAACTGAATGTCAACATAGCGATTTAAAATAAAACTGAAATTAGCATTTAAGTCAGTTATAGTTCATATATTTTTTATTATATAATTTTATCCAACTGAGAATGTCGCATAACAAATTGTTTTAGGGTATGTGAAGAATGTTTCTTATTTATTTTCTAAAAATATAGGTATCTATATGATAAAGTGGTTATTATGTTGCTTAAAACGGAGTTGGAAATAAAATACAAGAGTTATGTCCCGTTAAAAGAATTAGTTAAAAATTGGCAAATAGCATTTGACCACATTTGTTTTGGAACTGTGTTTGATATTTCTGATAATCTTAGCAAAAATAACGCTTCTAAGGACAAATCAAAAGAGTTCAACCTAATGTTTTAATAGGCTCAAAATCAGGAAACTAAACCTTATACAGTAGTTATAATGCTATTAAAGTATCAAAGCTCCAGTAAGAAACAGTTTCAAATTAGGGTCTCAACGTAGTGTGCTTTTGTGGTGTTGTTTCAACTAAATGTAGTAGTTAGTAAATTCATGTATATTAAAGCAGATTTTTAAAAAAATTCAATTTTTTATTTAAATCAAAATTCCTTTCGCCCAAAAGCGGCAAATTTAGGTAAAACTTCAATTATAATAAAATCACTTGCGATTATTTTTATGAGGGGAAACTTAAATTTTTGGATACACATAACTTTAGAGGACTTATTTGGGTTTATATATATTTTAATTGCTGCTTAGAAATTGTATTAAAATGCATCTTAATAAAATTTTAGTAATTATCAACGATTTGATTTTTAAATCATTGCGATGAAAGCAAAAAACGTCGACCTTCTTGTGTCTTTCAAGAAAATGTTTCTTAAAATTACCTTTATTGTGTTTTCCTTGACTCAAAAGTTTGTTTGAAGAAAGGTAAATGAACACATTCGATACACCTGCTAGCTGCCTTTCTCGAAAGGTTCAGAAAAAACCTTTTTTCAACAAAATGAATAGTAAATGCTTAATACTATAATGTTCTGCAAAAAGTGAGCTCGTTACTAAAAAGCACTTGAAACAAATAATGCTTAATTTCTTTTTAAGTTGGCAAATTCTACGTTAAAATAAATAGGTCAAAATATAATTTCAAAATATAGCAGAATTAATTATGCGATATTGCAAAAGATAGCAATTATTACGTCTGTTATTCAAGGAGCTTGCGAAGTAAATGTGAAAGATGTAATTTTTAAAATCATATTCAAATTGAACTTAAATACCTACACACAACCAGGTGTTTGCGACATTTCATTAACGACGTATAAACCTACATACGTGATTTCGAGTCGTTCCGTTTCATTCTAAAATATCAAATATAAAGTAATGCATTTTGCAAAAGTATTCACAAAAATTATTTAACATTAGTGCCTAAGACAACTGCTCAAATCATTCTGAAGGAGATTCTAAGAAGCATTTGAAAGAGCGTTTTATATCGGTGTTAGTAGAATTGATTCGGAATGAAGAGCCTTCAATAACTAACCATTTCTTTACTAGAAATTGACTTCAATCTTATCCATAACAAAGTTAACAAGATAAATGGCGACTGCTTTATTTAAACTTTTCAATCGTTTTTATTTGTTTGCAAGAGAAAAAAAGATTTGTAGTGTATAAAGAGCATTCAAATGTAAGAGCTTGCAAACCACATTATTTATAATTAGTGTAGTTAGTCAAAGGAAAACTATATAGACACCCACCAAACATGAGTTAGAGTTTTTATCTTGTACGTATTAAAAAAATAAAAAAGGCTATTTTAAATAAGAAAAATGCGTTGATATATTTAAAATGCGAATTTGTTGCCATATATAGTCGTTCCAAATAGATTTACCATTTATCATTTTTGTCACTATTAAAGTTAAAAACAACAAAATTAAACAATTTGCATATGTGCTTTTCTTACTATATTTGCTTTTTTAAGTCCACTATAAATATGTAATTGTCGCATCAACACTGCAACAACTTAGTGAAATTCTTGAAGTGGTGTATTTCAAAATGTATCTTTCCAAAAATTGATTGTCTATTAAATAATCAAACCATCTTTAGTTGAGTAAACCAGAAGAACCAGCTTGTAAAAGCGATCTTAATTAGAATAACATCGAATGGGTGGCCTTTCCGATTTGCACGGTCTGTTTCTCGATTAAAACTTGCGTGAACTTTAATTTAAGTAACCTTGAGATTTCTGTTAAATAAAACGCCACATATGGTTCGCATAAGACAATGAATCGGTTATTGGCAGGAAACCTAATAAATGTTTCAGTGGTGTCAATCATTTCCTCTCAAATTGTTCATATAATTTATCGTGTAATAAGAAGCGTTTCAAAACTGGTGCTGATAATGCTCATGTCACCTTGAAATTGATAAAGAAGATTGACTAGTTCTGAATAGAGGATATCAAATAGAGTTTCCATAAAAAACACTTAATCGGGAATCCATTAAATTAGAGCAATGGGTCCAGGTCAGGGTATAATTGAAACCACACAATTATACGACATCAATCAGTTAGTTAAATTTATATTAAATATATTTTACTATATATAAATGGTGTTAATGATCCGCAAAGTGAAAACGTGTTTTAAAAGAGAATTAAGAAATGGGAATTCAGCCTTGAAATGCACTTTAAATTTCGGCCTCAAAACAACAAAATCAAACGCATTTTCAAAACCTTCATTTTTCACTTTTGTAGCTACAAATAACAAAATTAAACAACTAGCACAAGTGCATTTCCTACTGCATTTGTCTTTTTTAGCACCAAAATGATCCAGTTCATAGTCCTTTTTCGCCAAAATCGAGTTCTTTGCAAATGACAATGAACCACTTGGGGCAATTTCCTTTACTCAACTGGGTGGTAGCACTTGAAATTTCGGAATTGCCCTTATTTTCTTCACACAGTACCCTAAAAAATGATCTCATCAACTCAACAACATCTTCGAGGAGCCAAAAGGCCTCACAATGGGTGGAAACGGAAGACAGTTCAGCATAAGCAAATTTTCAATACCTCAAATTTTGACTTAGAGCAGAAAGGCAAATCCATGGTTATAATTTATTGATGGCCGAAATTTTGACATCGTTTCTTGGTTACAATCACAAGGAATATGGAACGGGATTTTTGTACTCAGTTAATCCTGTACTGCGCTGCGCCGCGCCGATATGGATAGGCTATTCAAGGACAGGGCGCTAACGACCACGGATCAAACACAAATCGGTTAGTCATAAATTGTGCTGTCGCCAGAATAAGCGTTCACAACTCCGTACGGCAGCATGCAAGCAACACCTCATCCATCAAGTGCAGGTTATTTCTCCTAGTACAAATTTTACTTCCATTTTTGCTTTTCTTTTACCTTGGACACTTTTGGGAGTTAAACTGAAACACTAAAGACAAATAGCTTAAGATCCATTATTGTCTATATGGCACCCCTCCAACTGCGAATGGCACTTAAGCTTTTCTTGCTAAATAAATCACTGCTTTAGACTTGGCCCACTTAAACATGACAGTTTTGATCACCTACCGATTGTCTTTAGCAGACCACATCTCCTCTCGTAATGAATCCTATATATTAAATATGAAAAAATATGGAAACGCCTCCCCCTACCGATTTATTCACTATTTCACTACAACTGGTTTCGCTGCTATGGCTTTGGTCACTGCATCTCTTTCAATCATACTAACGGGAACCACATTGCCTCTCCCACGGTATAAGGTCACGACACAGAATCTCAAACGGCCCGCAGACAGGTCTGGACTGTGAAAGCGTTTCATGAAAGTCCTACAATCCAAGCATTCCTCTGAAAGCCGCACTCCTACAATTGGCAACATATTTTAAATGCACTTAACTTTGACAGCCTACTACACCACCTCTTGAAGGTGTACGAGACAGGAGACAACCCCTTTAGCGCCACTGATCTTGGTAGCGGGGTTGGGGTTATCTATTGGTCTAACTGACTCTGGACTCCAATCACACCTGCCAACAGTATAAACGCCTTACTTGCACACACACCCAAATAAATTCTCTGTTGAAAACGTCTTTTTATTTCGATCTGGTATTGGCACTTCTCGTCTATTAAGGGTTAGTTTATG
>JAUOZQ010001204.1:0-16644 GCA_030710315.1 Anomotaenia brevis
AGCAAGTAAAAGTAATCTTGTTACTCTACGCAAATACTTAGCTCTACCCCATGCATCAAAAGATTTGCTTATCGCTGCTAAAATGAAGTGTAAATAGAGAAGATGATTAAACTTTATCTCTAATCGAATTCATCAGCCAGCATCCTCAACAGAGAACACTCATACGGAAGCAGCTCAATCAGAACTGGCCAGAATCCCTGCGCTCCACCTCGGAATTCCAGATTGAGACGGTAATAACGACAAATCCCCATATAATGACCGCAACATGTTATGGCGAATTTTCTTGAACTGCACACTTGGGGAATCAGGGCTTTTCAAGGTGTTAGATTTTGGTGACTGCTGATTTATGGTCCTCAAAGATGGTCCTAGCTTCAGCAGTAGCTTGTGTCTACAAAAAGCAACCTAGGCAGCATTTCCATAATTAAGCTGTCTCATGCCACAGAAAAAAATTAATAAGTGCACTCAACTGAAACTGGCTGCATTAGGGTCCACCAGACAAATGAGGTCCGTCTCCTGCCACTCCTACTTTGATCTCGTTTTGGAGAAAATAGACTTTATTACCAGGAGATTTAACAATTTGCATCAACGGAAAACCTGAAAAATCAAAATGAGATTTTTCTACAGATTTAACTCTTGATTAGAAATGAGTCACGACTTCTTTTAATGATAGAGAGTTACAAATCCATTTGAGTTCTATTCCAATAATCACCGTGCACAACGGAAGTCTGGGTAAATTCTTTTGCCTGACGAATTGAGTCTAACATATCTTATTTGACTGGTACGATCGGATTCTAGTTTCGTTCAGCATGCCCCAGAATGAATCTGCTCAAAGTCAAAGGCGATACCCATTCGGACCTCCAGCAAAGGACTTACAATGGAATGACTGAAATGCGAGAACTTGTTGTTGAAACTACAGTGACTGTCATTTTTACCTTGAGTTTCCATTTATACTTATCTGGTTTCAGACGTGCAATCAAGCTTTTCGCAATTATGGTGGATGGATTATAAGAGAACGCACTTCAAGGCCCTGATATGGAAGTCGCAGTTTATAGTATATTGGACCCCGAAGAATCACTGACGCCGCAACTGAACAGGGCGATTGAATTCAACTATTTGAGTCGTTCTGGTCTATTCACAATAGGACTTGCTAAAAATATTTAAGGTGGGGAGTTATCTTATTGGAAGGTAGAGTTCAACGGTGCAGAAAAAAAGAAAGAATTCTTTTCAATTTATGGAAAATAGAGAAATGGCGTGCTTGTCATTATGAATGGCAGAAACATCTAAGGGAAGATGTTCGTTTTTTGTAATCTCCCGTTAAATCACAACAATATCGGACTCGATACCGTTATAAGTGGTAATTAAAATGTCTTTGTCCCCTAAGTAACGTATGATAGACAATGGCTTTTCAAAATGTTTTGTAAGGCTTCAACGATGATGTATGTCGTTTAAAATTGAGGTACATTTTGCAGCCCCAATAAACCCAGTGTCTAGGAGCTCGAAAATTTAAATTTAAATTTTGAAGATGCATAATGTTTCTCAAGTACAAAATACGCATTTATTAATACGTTTGTTTTTCAACTCCTACTGCCGAAATAAGATCTAGTTGTATGTCATTTGATTTCACAACTTGAAACAACGTTAAACCCTGCAAGATGCTTTAGCATTCAAGTGGGCAGCTGCTAAATGTGGATCGTTTTCACTCACTCAAAAATATTAATGTTACCTTTTGGCATCGTTAAAGTAAAATTTCGAAGGCTTCGCTGATCAAACTAAAATAATCCAGTTGCATAAAACCAACAAGATATCATTGATTTTGACTACTTATATGAATTCAGAATTGTTTTTGGGCATTTTTATATTTCAAAAATAAATAGCACCCAGACTTAACTAGAAAGTAGTTCATGGTTCGTTTACGATTTACCACTTGCTCTGTGGAATCGGACAAAGACCCTTCGAATCATCACCCCACCTCGTTTCGCTAGAGAATACTTTTTCCTAAAGGATCCTTTGCAAGAATGCATTTAGAAAATATATGTATTATACATATATATATTTTAGTTTTAATATAAAGCAAATGGTAGAGAGCAGGTGGTGTGCCATCTCACTATAATTGACTCTTCATAACTCTCCTCATTTTAATCATTCATCTGTGCAACGGTAAACCCTCACTAAAGAGGGTGGGGCACGGATTTACTAGCCAATGGCAAAATGTACCTTATATAGTGCTTTTTGGCGTCCTCGTCGGGTCTGTTTCATTTCATTTCATTTCTTATTCAAGCAGCCTTAGCAGTGACTTTCGAATCAGAGTCTAGCATTTACATTCATATTGCTCAATGATATTATTATTATTATAGAAAGCGCAGCCAATGCCATTTGGATTTTTTCATATACAATTTTGTCTTACTTTCAGAAAACTAGTATACAATTTATTTGAACAAACGCTGTGATTGGATTGGAAAATTAAGTCGTGATACCCACTGATATGCATTCACTTTTCCCATTGTAAAATAGAATCCGGTTTCTCAAGCAACTGCTCTCCCAAATTTAAAAGAAGGGGGAATATAAGCAATTTTAGTTTTTTCCGGAGGTACCGAATACAGGCACAAATATATAATTTGCTTTAGCTATTAAGCCCAAAGTGCAATATGATAGCTGCAATGATGGCAATGACAGAAAACTCGCATTATAGTAGAGGAGAATATATTTCCAACTAATTATTCGTTTTTCAATAAAGGCAGGAGTAAAAATGTGGTCACTTTTGAAGAAATATCCATGATTTCTATATAACCTAAACCGAACTGCGTCTAGATAAAAATTGGCATTGCCTTTCTTCTTGTTTTCATTCTTTTTATTTCTTCGAAATTTAAGGATGATCTTGGAATCGAGGGTGCAGTTTTTCATTAAATTTAAGCTTTCTTCAGGATGTATGTACTCAATTAAGACCTTCACTACTACTAATCATGATACCCTCCAATATGCCAGGATGTCCCGTTATAGTCCACGAAAATCAAAAGAAGCGATAAAACCCAAATCTATTATTGCAAAACATCTTGCTTAATCATCAACATTCAAAGTACTTTCCAAGACATGGAGCATTTAAACCCTTGCTAGCTAATGCTACCGCAGCAATGTTATACGCTTATTTGGCCCCAAAATCTAACATCTGCTACAACTCAATATACTTCTTTAATGAGTAAATGGTGCATGGTATTACGCCTCCTCCGATCTCAAAGAATCGTAATTCAATTTCAGAATACTCCTCAAAATAAATGCTTTTTAATGGAAGATACACCATCGAAATCTCTATGCTGTTTTTGCAGCACTTAAAAAATCTAATTTCTGGTATCCTTTTATCTAAATAAATGCCAACAAAGTTTACTCAGTCACAATTATAACTACACGCACCACTGCAAAAAGGCACAAAGTCTCATTGGTTCTTTAAGGGCCAATCGGGCCCACCAAAAATTCGCGAATCTATGCGATGCTACAGGTGACCAGGTGCTCTAATGATCTACACCTCTTATTTCCATAACCTTGGACCGAAAACGAGTATTACTGCTCACTCACAAACTGCCTATTTATCATAGGCTAATTACTACTTCATTGACTGATTACATAAAAAAATTAGGCAATGTTTTTAAAAGGTAATTATATAGATTCAAGCGAACAAATCATCTAAAGTCTACAATATTATTTAAGTAGTATATCGCCTGCATGTAAGAACGGTCAGGAAAATTGCATCACTTTTATTCAACTGTTATTTTGATATCATTTCAAGGTCAAAGGCGACTTCCTTTACATATTTAAGACGTAATGCTTATGGCAAATTATTGATGTCAATCTCTATTTTTATAGCAAACCCTTTTGGATGCCTTAAGTCGTACTTCTCAACTGAAATCGTTCTGATTTGTCAAGGAAATCCACACAATTACTTTGAGCTTCGATGAAAAGCTCTTGAAAATTAGTCTAGTATACGCGTATTTGAAGGAGAAGGTGAAATCTTTGTCATCAAGCCACTCGTCAATTGTCGTGTAATGACCTTTGATTCGTCTGTATTAGTCAAATACGCTCTTCCTATCATCTTACAATGCAGCAAATGCCTAAATCATCACTCAACCTTCAACGTTATCCTAATTAACTTGGCAGCTACCAAATCACAATACTATATTAAAACGTAATCCTTTTTATTCTGGAAGCCTATTTATTTTCCAAATAATCATCTACGCCAGCCATGTCTTTCGAATTTCACTGATTGCATCCACCATAGACACATTATCTACCATTTTCATTCTTCATCAGACTAGCTCTTCACAAATGCAAACACTCGCCGCTCACTTGACCAAACATTGCCTCACCTCTGAAGCCATCAGAGTCTCAACTGTATTCCTCACCCCTTCTGCCCAATTCCCACCCGTTGGACACCACAACGCCCATAACTCCATATAGTACACATTGGACAACTCAAGTCTCTCGCAAAAGCTGTGGACTTGTTGTAACCTTGACTTCCAGACTGGCGGCCTTTTACAGTAAGTGTTTATCAAGCGTTTCTTTCTGCATCTCAGATCCTACCAAAAGCTCTAGGGGTGAACTGATAGTGACATCGCACTTCCTGGAGAAAGAGAAGTAATCTATTTAATGCTAGCTCAACCAACAGTGCTTTCGCTAGGACTCTATTATCCCTAACTCAAAGAATAACTGAGGATTCGATAACATGACCACCTTTTTCCCGTTTTTATAATTAAAAACGTGAATAATTATCATTTTTGAATTACTCGCTATTTTTATTCGATGAAAATGTCTTATTTCAATAGATATATCTCAATTCTTCTAGCCGATGTTCGAGTATCCTCCCTTTTCATAAACACACGATATTACAAACGATTAATAGAAGGTTGAGTATAAAGTGGTTATCACTTTAAAGTCTTCCAAATACCTTCCAAGTAAGAGAAGACCGAGAATGGACGTATTAACTTGTATTGGAAGCAATGTCTAACACGTTATAAAGGCTGTCTTGCTTGCACGCCGTAGTACGAAGTAGTGTACACTAATTATCGTGACAGGGCACCGGCCATTAAAATGCGATTATTGATGCTCAAATAAGGCACGCAGCTTGTAGGATATATAAAGCGTTCGCCTTTAAGTGAAATATTCTTAGAACTCGACTTATTACTTATTAATTCAAATCATTTTTAATTTTAAAAATATAAACTTATAGTGTTATGACTTATGAAATACAATTTACAATTATCGATATTATAATTTTACCCCTATAGTTTCAGGTATTTTGATGAAAATTATGCATGTTAAGATACTTTCTAGTTGAATACATTTAAAAATTTCAAATCACCGTCGCACCATTTTTAAATTGCATAATATTCACAAGCATATTGAGTAATATTATTTTTTGTCAATTTGGCGTATCGCAATTCACGAATTTTTAAAAAGGTTATCCTGCAGAAAAGTAGGCGTGAAGAGACACCGATAAGAACTTACCCATGAGAGTTATACAAAAGCATGTTTTGTTGGAGTTCATTTGCAACAGGTGTAGGAGATTACGCTTGAATTCGGTGCCAAAGTCGAAGTATTTCGAAACTTAATGAGTAAACTTAAGTTTAGCATTAACAATAAAGGGATTTATAAATTTTTATGATTGTGAGTTCTTTATAGGGCTTCCTTTATCAGTACACTCGACTTTTAAAATGCGTATTTAACTAGAATACGGTATTTGCACTAATGATTCAACAAAGGATAATTTGCCATTGAAAAATTTGATTGACTCTTCACTGTACCAAATAGCCTATTTTTATCAAATACTACACAGCGTGTACCTAAGTGCTGTTCTTTAAATACATTTTATAGATTCGAATATATTTTAATACATGTAGTATTATGATAACTAATTATCTTCCCTGACTCTGCTTCACATCTTGATGTCGCATATTTTAGTTAGTTTCAGTGGGTAATTTTGGAGTAAATAATAATGTTACTAAACTGAGTCAAGTAGCATGATTTATAATGGCTTGAATATTCTTCAGAAACCAGGAAAGAAGACGCAGTTGGATGCAATCCACTCCTCCCACTCGCTAACTCACTCACTGAAATGCCAGTGCTGATCGAAAGGCGACGGTGGTTTTATGAATGCAACTGCACAGATAGATTTTAACAAGAAACTAGCAAGGAGGAGAAGAGAACCCGCTGATACAGCTCAGGAGATCGTAATAGGAGACAGGAAGTCATTAGAGAGAGCCTATCTGTATCCGACAGTGACGCTGCCTCTATTTGGCCCATTTGAGAGACGAGAAAGCTGCGCAGGGATAGGATGCCTGCCGAGCCAATCTGCGGTCACGTTAATTATCGATAGACTCGAATTTTTATTTGAGGATAGATAGACTGCGGCCCCTCCACTGTGGGAAACTGATGAGGTCTATTCAAGAATTGAAAATTATATGTGGGTACAATTCGCATTGAAGAGCTATGTGGAGGCTTCTTTGACTCAAACGTACCCCAACAATGAATAATCTCGCCTAGTCATCTAATATAGATTTTATCATTTAAATTTATTTTGTCCCACATGAGATGAAGTTCACTCACTTTATGATTAATAGACAGAATGACTCTTGGAAAAGGCGGTGTCCTTTAAGTTACCGATGAATTCGAATTGGGTTTCCCAAGGAGTTGATTTAACTCATCCTAGTGAATGACTGTTTTAAATAACGTATTTGGGGCCAAACTACGCTAACCGAACTCCGTGCTGATCAAACTGTAGGCTCTACTGGCCTACTAAGGTCGGTGTTGTAACTCCAGAGAATTATATTAATGCTTTTATGAATATTTTAGACTGTCATATTCTTACATTTGCTATTGACTGTAAAAAATGCATAGTTGTTTATCTTGTTAATAGAACGCGTTGTACTTCTACGAATATATGTTTTGAGTCGTTGCGCATCTGCTTTCCGGTGGCCCGTCATCCTAGTGACAGAACGTAGTATTACTAATCGTATTATTTAGATACCATCTATTCCTCGTAATACGCATTATGGAAGAACTCATAGCGGCCTTGACGAATGCACTAAAAGCCCAAACTAGTAAACCAGAGGGCATCATAAAAGAAGTACCAAATTTTGATCCCTCACCCGAAAATTTCGGCATCTGGTTACAACGATTTTTGGGTACATTTGAACTAAGTTCTTCACAGATTACAGGCGGTACAAAAAATCATCTGCAGTTAAGACGATTGAACAATAATGCCTACGAGGCATTTATAAACTACATTCACCCCAGCAAACCAGCAGATCTTACGCTGGATGAAACAATTTCAGTTCTGCACATTTTATATTCAAACGAAAGATCCCTATGTATCGCACGTTTCCACTGCCTATAAATTACTATGGAGCCTGTTGAAAGTGCAAGAGACTATACCAGCAGAGTCAATAAACTCTCTTCGGAATTCCACTTCGACTCGTTAAATTATCAGAAATTTCAGTCACTTGCTTTCTGTTGGGTTTAAGAAGCCCCGAATTATCTTCAATCAAAGCACAGCTGATGAGATTACCGAATTCCCCACGAACGCCTACGCGGTTTGGACAAACTAGTGGAAACATTTTAGTCTCATAATTGTTTCATATGTTATAAACAAACAGAACTTGGCATCTTTTGAATTTTTTTATCGTTTTTATTATTTGGTCAATCTATTTACAAAACTCTTCCTACTTAAACATAAACTAGTTATGGCTTTGTACATAGGCAGAACTCTCGGACCTTCAAAGAGGCCAAATTGTTGGTGCTGGTGTAATAGGAAGAGTACGAATGCTTGGCGTTTCTAGAAGTACTGAAAGAGAAGGAAAATCGGTGTCCTCAGCAAGGAACAGGCCTGACTGAAGGTCGAAGTTGTTGGCTAAGAGTGACCGTCGGGCTATAGAGTTCAATTAGCAGCTGGAGAACCCGGCTTCCACAGAAACTGTTCTTCGTCAGGAGCTGAAATTAGAAAAACCTCTGCTCTGCTCAAAGACGACAAATGTTTCAAAGCGTTTAGAATGGTGAGTAGAAACTTCCAGGATTGGTCCGCCCGTCCAGCAGTGGGAAAATGCGGTTTCCTTTAAAGAACCAACGTTTACCACCCTATTTCCGCCCTCCGGCTGCCGAGAATATCACGTTTAGAGACGGCCGACAGAAGCCCTTAATCTAGACTGCTGCTTTCTCCTAACGCCAAAACATGACGGGGTTCTGCGATGATCTGAGGAGTTATTTCCTAAAAACAAGCCGGACCAGTGAACTCCCCTCATGGAAGAAGAATTGGCAGCCCAGACTACATAGGAATTTTGCGTGACCAGTTTCATTCCCCTGTGGTTTCCGGAGGGGAACTCGCCATCATTCAAGATGATGCTAATGCAGCACCAATCGATACAGCAGCTAGAATTCTTAAGGAGTGGCCACAACAATCCCTAGACTTGAAAAAGCAATCTACTTTATCATGCACCTTGAAAGTACTCCCAAATCTTGACCAAAGAACACGTTTATATTTCATGCCAAAAGTACTCGTTATAAATGCATATACATACACTCGGAAGGGAGTGGAGTAAAGTGCAGCTTTTTTTCACAGGGACAGAAACCGCTTTTGCCTGGGGGGAGGCCTCCAAAGCCTCCAATGGCACCTCGATGAGCTTCGGAGGGTGCAGTGGCCTCATTGAAGACTTGTCTCCTCCCAAGGGGTGTAATAGCCACCACAGGTGGCATCTGATCGGTGTAGTAGTTGTGATGATGGTGCTGATGATGATTGTACTCCTGACCGATCGATTTTGGTTCACTGTACCACGGGGAGGCCGTACTCAGGCCGAAAGACGACGCACCTTCTGTTGAGGCAGATGACTCCCGAATGTGACGGTTTTCGTAATTATGGAAGTGCTCAATCTTAACACTCATGTCTCCTGAGTAACTGAGGTCGAAAATGTTGGTCTGTGGCGAATGGGTATGGATTGGATTCGAGAGAGTGGTGGGGCTTCTGAACTGGGGTTTGAGCGTCGGACGGACCGCTCGTCTGTTGGAGCAGGAAAGGAATCTCGGTCGGCACTTGTTGACTGTCGTGTCTCATCTTGGTAGTTCCTGAAGAAGGGAAAAATCAAACAAGATCTACTCGGCATGGAAGCGATTTAAGGCCCAATAAATCGATAGGCCGATCGATGACCCACCAAATGCAACGGGGGTTTCAGAAACCGAAGCAGTTGATTCGCTTTTCTGCTTGGGAGAGGAGGGATTTGTAGGCTGAGTTCGCGTCGGTCCCGGTGGTACTTTTTGCGTTCCGACTTGGAGATGGGTCGTGGGTGAGCATGGAAGCTCTTCGCTTGGAAGAAGACAAGGCCAGTGGAAAGATCGCGTCTCCAGTGGTGGGTTACAGGATGACCTTTGTTTCCACGGCATTTGAAGTGCCTCAGAACGCCCGCACAACCCGGCTTCGAACACACCTGACCTGAAGCAAAATTAGAATACACCGACTTCTATCGATCTCATTCCTGGGAGAAGTAAAATCCTTCATTGTAACGGCAGGAACATTTTACAGGAGACTTTTACACATAAAAGGCTAAAAAAACGGATTTTCGAAAGACTAAAACCACCACAGCGTCATACCCCAACCCATTCCTCCAAACTTTCGGAAGTGCAGCATATTATCTAATCAGGTTGAGACTTGTATGCCTGAGTGCCCGACATGTGACTTAGACACTGGACACGGTATTTAAGCGCCCAGTGGTCACCTTACCTTCCGCGCGTTTGCTAAAAGCACCGTAGGTAAAGGGTTTGAAAACAGATCCACAACCAGGTGACGTGCACTGGATGTATCCCAGACAGCTCTTCTTGATGATCGCGGCATTGCTGCTGTACCTGCCCCGCATGACCCATCCACTAGGGTGCCGTCCTATTAATGTATCGATACGATAGACCCGATTGCAGTTTCCGTCTGGCCAGGCGTCGAACGCATCGATTTTTGGAGTCTAGAATTTGAGATTACAAGCCCGAAACCAGAAGCTCCCTACCTTGGGCAAATATTTATCGAAGATATCCCAGGCTCTATCGTCTGGAGGGTCTCCAGTCTGAGACCTGGAGTATCGATTATCGGCAAAGGGCAGGGACGAGGTGGAGGGGGGATTTGGGAAACAGTGATTGGGGGAATTGTAGGCGAGGGGTTCGTACTTAATGCCACCGAATCGGGGATTATCCAAACCGTACACCTGTCGGTTTGAGTAGTCACCTGCCAGATCCATCTGCTTCCGACGACCACGCCACAACGCACGAGGAACCGCGAGAGTGGCCGAGCGACGTTTAGTGGTAACTGGTGCGAACACAGGATGATTGTGATTGGCTGAGGTGAATGAAAACCAATGAGTGTCTTGCAAACTCCTCTTGCTCTGATTGGCGCAAATCAAAACTGGCTTCTCATTAGGAGAAAGGTTAGTAAGAATTGCTAATATTTAATGAAGCGTGGTTAAAGTTTCCATATATTAGTAGTGTATAATGAACTAAATATCGAAGTTGCACCTCTCTAATTAATAAACACTCTGGGATCTAATAGTAGCTACCTTGACTGTAAGATTACTCAGTGAGTTACAATAGAGTAACGCGAGTATTAACCTATCCTCGAGTGAATGTCTCTGGCCGACTCATAAACTGCTGGGTTTCATTCTTTCATAAGATATTTTGTGCTCCCAATAACTCCTGGGTGCTTTCATGTTAGAGAGGTTTTAATCAAGCAAATACTAATTTTATCGTTCTGTAAAGCAAAGGATTTTGTTCCGATTAACTGCGATTGAAAAAACTGTCCAGATCCATAAAATTTTTTAAAATTTATTGAATAACGTTTAGTAGAGTTGACCTGCTAGATTGAGACCCTATCGAAGGCCTCGGTTAACAACGTATTTGTAGGATGTTTCGATGTCCACCAGCAGTTGCAATGTTCTGGGGCAAATACCCCGGCACACAAGAAAAAAGGGAAGATTATCTCGAGTGACCCCAGGGCAAGCAAGAAACTGCCTCTCGGCCACGTTCCATTAAGGCCAGGGTACACTGATTTGACTTTATTCCTGCAAATGTTAATGGGCATCTGCTGAGGCAGATTTTAATAACTCCACGATTTTCATCTAGAAACTCAAAGGGCCCTTGTTCCATACAAAGAGAGCTACCATTTGGCACACAATTTATTAGTCATTAGCTACGTGTGATGAGTGAGAAAAGCACTCAAGCGGAGCGGTTTTATAGGGGGGAGGGGGAATGGCCGACAGGGGAGTTGATTAACTTTGTAGACAGGGCTGCGAGTCTGGAGGCTGTTTGATATCTAGTTGGTCGCGTCTCGGTGGGCTTTGTTAGGCCACCAGGTTCGGACAGGCTTTGTGATAGCTTGAGAATTGAGCACTGCTGACGCATTTACACAGTCTCTTTTTTCCTATTTCTATAACGCCTATTTGTGTGAAGCCGTCCTTGGAAAAACCTCGCTTTGTGGGGCAAGAGAGTGTGCGGGTTGGGGTTGAGTCATAAAGCCACTCAGGTTTGGCGTCTGTCTGTGCGTACCGGTAGATTTTTGAGGAGCGACTTTCATCGATTTCTGATTTTGGTGTCTGGCGCGAATCCTTGCCATGCTACAGGTCACTCTTGTCCACGATTTAGGTGAAGAAGAAGAAGAAGGGTTGAACGTTTTAACGAAATCGCTGAAACAACCAAATAAGAGCCGTGAACACTTATGCAGAAAACTTTCTGTATAACAATGGAAATGAGAGCATAGAGAAGTCCTTTGATTTCGACTGGAAAAATAGTTTGTTGGACCATCAGAGGGCACGGCTTTACCTCTCATGAAAATCCATTGTGCGAACCCATTTGGATTGTTTTGGGAAATCGATGCGACTCACTCGCGAGCCGACGACGTTGAATTGGCATGCAAGGTAGGGTATTTTCATTCATCAGACAAATATTCGGTAAATAATTTTGGACGGTACAACGAATTGGATGGCTTTAATGGCAAATCACTTGATTTTCACTCGACAAAAAATGTAGCTTCTTAGTCCAACTGAAGGCATGGTTTCACCTTCGCTTAAAAATGGCTAGTCTTTGATGATAAGTTGAGCAATGTCAGGGTGTATCAAATCTATCATCCTCAATTTAGTGGTGCTCTTTTGAGTCCGAGGGAGCAAGGGAAGAACCCCCACCCTGCCATCCCTCCCAGACGTGTACAATCGGTTTGCCTGCGTGGTCTTTGATGTTAAGTGGAGTGTATCAAATTAATCATTCTCATTCGTCCTAGAGTCTACCGATCTTGATATTCTATGGCCCCAATTTCGGACATTTGAGGCCGGATCCCTCCCCTGCCAATACCCACCAATTCGTCTCTAAAGCGTACTTTTGGCAAGTCTGTCTGCACTGAAATGACGGCCCCGGTAATGGGCAGTATGCGAAAGAATGAATCAGAAGGCTCTCTACTTTCTAAAACACCAGCAACAGATAAGAGATGGCTGAACGGAGTCGCGTCTAACACATGGATCGTGAGAAGGCTTTTAATTGCTTCAAGCAAAAGTGGAATAGAGAGACGTTGGAGGAGCACAGAACCGCAGCAATGCAGAAAGTGCAGAAGGTTGCAGAGGAAAAGGCCAAGAGGCTAGCGGTTAAACGTGATGAACTGTTGAAATATCAGAGGAAGCCTAGAAGAAGACAAAAGAGCTGAAAATGCCTTAAAAGATGCGAAACGCAGTGAGTTTAGAGCCTCATTGTGGGAACAAATCCAACAAGTCCGTTTGAGGCGTCAGCAGGAGGCTGATGAGAAGCAAAGAGAAAGAGAGGCCCAAAGACGTGAAGACGAAGCCTGTCAGGAGCGAATGAAGTCGCTCGACTGTTATGACGAGTCGTGGGTACATCTGAAACTGCACCCCTGGCGTAGAATGGCGCAGGAAAATGTCTGCTAGTAGGACTATGTGAGACGCGTAATTATTCGAACGTTCTGAATGAGAGCCTAAACATTATCACTAATTTGATGCCTTTGTAGCGATTTACCATACTGTATACATATTTGAGGGCTCTATTAAGAACATCCTCTATTATGCATTGAATATGGACAACATCTTCATAAAATTGAAAAGCGGCTTGCTCTTTTCACTCAACTAAAATGGGTACCAGTAATTACCAAGTGGCCGTTATAATAGCTCTGAGAAAATAGACAGGTGATGGAATCACTTGGAAATTGAAAACTGGAGAGCCTAGAAAGGTGACTTTGCGTTTGGAACCTATGAAACCGAACTTGATTTGGTGAAAGAGGATCTATACGGGCCACACATTGCTTTTCCGATAATATGTACCCTTATTAAAACCCCAAGGCCAGAGGTGAACCACAAGTGAGAGGAAGAGAGCCATCTCCACATTGGGGATATCAAGGTGGTGTTTGTATTCATCAACTGTGATGCGAATGCGGCAAAATTAGCATCAGTTTTGGGGTTTTTCCTTTACGCAATGTAGGAGAAGGAAATAGACAGTTGACAAACATCTAAAATAATCTGAAGACCGCTGGCATTACATTACGTCTTTCTGTTATAATTTGGAGTTGAGTAATCACAACAATAATCTTGATATACATTCTAGGTCTGCAGAGCTGCCATAATGAGACTCATGCTTCTAATGTATTACTTCGGTCTCTGGGGTGCTGTGACAAGATGAATATAGCCACCTTTTAATAAGTTAAGCGACCACTCACCAGAAACAAAAGTGATCAAGTAACGATGCCAACTGGAAATGGAAATTGGGGAATAAAGGGTAAACTTTGTCAGATATGAATGCGTGGAGGTTAGGAAGGTCATTACCTGGCCTAGTTTGGTAACATATTATGGTAAGTTTTTTGTGTTTTGTGTAAAGTACCATGAGATAAAGTTGGAGGCTATAACTAATTGCATTCCCTATACCAAATTAACTGCCTTTTTGTCGTCTATATTACTAACCTGTTCATGTTACTGCTTACTAAGCGTAAAATCAACTAACCTTTATTTGACAAACATTTAAACAACAGGACAGGGCATAACGATTTTTCCACTAATTCTATTTTCTTATCTACAACTAGGAAAGCGCTTTTGGATCGCAATCTCTTACATGGCAGAGTGCTTGACCTTGCGCGACCGCGTGCCGTGTCTCCAGGGTGTGCCCACGAGCATGCTGACGACCGAGGGCATCGCGTCTCTGCTTAAGAGCTGCCACTTCGTCACACTTCTCACGAAGCCCGTGCAGCACATTCCTTTCTCTTCTTTGCAATTTGAAACTCTCCCTTATCTGCTTACAAGTATGTTATGTTCCTTCTATGACACATCATTCTGTTGTTTCTTTTTATTGCATTCTTTTTAGTATATGGGCCGAAATACCATCATGTAAATAAAATACTGATGAAGACTACACCTGCTCATATTTATGCATTGATTTTAAGTCAATTTTGTACAGTTTAAAAAGCATAACTTTGGGGGTAATTTTGGATTGTATGAAATCCCGATAATTGTACAGGATGATTCTCACACAACTTTGTCTCGCAATTGCAGTTAATTGCATAACCACCCAATTGAAGTATTTCAAAAAACAACTTGAAATTCTTATAAACGAATATCGACAGATGTATTGGCAAGGCAATAGGCTAGTCGACCTAATTAAGGTCTTCATCTCATTAAAGCATCTGGTATAGTGCGTAATGTTAAACCTGCATAATGCCTTCCGTGGCATTCTCCAGACACCTGCATTTATTAAACGATAAATATTCAGTTGTTCCTTAAAAAAGATTTCGAAATTACTACTGCTCCTCCGACCGCTCGCTCATAAGCGATGGAAAGAACAACCCCTTACCCTAAATATTATTTGTGGGCCAAATTTTGCCAATGGTTGCAAGAATTTGGTTTGTAAAGAGACTTCTGTGGCTTCAATGAAGGTACTACTAAGTTCCTTTGGGATTTCGAAGTGTCCGAAAACGATGGGACGTCTACATTGAAACATCCTGACTCGGCCACCACGGAAATCTGATGAAATTGAGTACTCTGGTACGTCGATAATCAAAATGAGATGAAACTGGCGCACATTTGTAGGCCGTACGTAATGGAAGTCACTACATTTTACGCCCACCAAGCTCTCAGCACAAAAAAGTAACTTCATGATTGCATGGTATTTCTTACAATATGATTCTTAAAAATTTCATGTGTTTACAAGAATGACTGCGCCATGGAGAATGAAAGGGAGTGTAAATGAGAAGCTTCAGTTGTTGATTTTTCTCTCCTGCGAGATAGAGAGTTGGAGGAAAAAAGAGACTCACAGCTATATAAACCTGTGAGTCCAGCATTCGAACAAAGAGCAAACAAAGAGTTTTGCGGAGGGAGTGGCAGGATACTCATGCTCATCTACAAAAGTGCACGCCCGTTCGACTTCTGTTGCTGCTGCTGCTGCTACTGCTGATTGTGAGTATGCAGATAAGTGTTTTTCAACTCCCACCATCCTCCAGCTGCTAAAGAATCAGAGTTGAAATCCCCGTTGACAGATCCAGGTGTATTAGGAGATAGGCGTGGACTTATGGCAGAACCTGATCCGACACTGTTACTGGAACCTGAAGCCTGATTGGGTGATAGTAGGGCAAGACCACCACTTGGTTGGACGAAAAGTAGATCCATTGCATACACTCTGGGTTCGGCTAGGGGTCTAACTGTGCATTGACACCTGTCAATGGCATCGTTTGTCGAACAGTAGTGTTGGCACACAACATGGGGATGGAGAACGGTTGAGGCGTTACCAGCAGTATTTTTGGATGATAGCCCTTAAATGGGTTGGGGTGATATACCTTCCTGTTCAGGTCTTGACCATTGTTGTTGAGTCACTTGCGGCTGGGTATTCAGCAGAGCTCTGCCGAAACAACACTTTCCAGCGCATCGATTTCCTAGCTGTCTCCCCAAGTAACGCCATGGTTCAATACCCTTAACAGAAAGCATCCACAAACAAGTAGAGAATCCCGTGACAAGTGACATGAATGTTCGGAGCAAGAACACTTCTGGGGTTATTTCTGGGTTGTGTTCGACTTCTAACGGTAGGAAATTCTTTGGCTCGAGAATCTGGGATACAGCACTGATAGGATCACCTGACAACCACCGATCACGATTCAGGTACTCGTAGAAATCGCAAGCAAACACTGTTACTGCTGGAACGATATAGAGAATGCTGAAGAACCCTAGCCGAGTGCTCAAACTATCCCATCGATGGATCTGACAGCAAGAGGTTACCTGAGTAGTGTTACTGCGCAATCCCAAAGCTCCAATCTCGCTGTTATCCACAACCATCGTAGCGAACTCAGAATGCTGATCTGACTGATAGACATGGTAACGCGACTGAGCATCCAAATTGGCCATGGTTGCACTTGGAACATGCTGACGCTGTCTCATAGTAACATTGATCTTGTAGAGTTGTATCAGACAACACACAAAGGCCGGTAGACCACTGACAAGGAAAACAAGTTGCGGGATGATGATGAAAATCAGCATTGTCTTCGTGTTTTGTCGGCCAACGCCGCAGATTCCCAACAGCTCGTCAGCATCAATCTTGGCAAAAAATAAACATCATTAGGTGCACAAATGCTCCAGCCCAGATATGTCTAGCTGCCACTTCTTCTGT
>JAUOZQ010001205.1:0-16611 GCA_030710315.1 Anomotaenia brevis
AATATAAGAGCAGAATTTAAGTTAAAATCACCTTAACGCTGGCTGGTTACAAATAACAAAGGACACTAGTTACGCTAGTGAACTTCAAACTAGGAGACTTAGGCACAACAAATTACTGAGCATGAATATCAACGACGGTTTTACAGACGTTGCGTTTTATCCGGGAACAGTTGCATGATGTCCATTCCCGACGATCCCGTCGAGGCTCCGGATAAATGTGCCTCTTCGCTGGTTCAACCAGGTAACCCTCGGTCAGAAAGCTGCGCATGAAAAGTCGAATCGACTCGAAGAGAACCAAAGCCCTTCTGAGTCGACCCAACCAGTTAGGGCTGTCGCTGATGAATTAATTACCGATCGACGTAGCAGGAGCAGATGTGACCGACTTCTCTTCATCATCCAACTCGCCATTATAATCCACACCTAGTTGTGAATGAAGAAGCACTTAGTTAAAATAAATAAGCGATAATTAGGAGAGATACTGACAAAATGTTGACTTGCAAGGTTTGATTAAAAAGAGATTCACGACGGGTGCGTGGTCAGCGCTACCGCTACTAACAGTTCCTTCAAGTCCACAGCAAGACGACGCAGTAGCTGCGAATGTACACCCTCCGAGGAGCGAATACATCGGTAGGCCAAGTACCTTGATTGGCCTTTGCGCAGGTTAGTGGTTCGCAACGCTTGAATAATGAGTGTGCACAGCATTGCTGAATCGAGCATCATCACCTGGTGACGTAAACTGAACTGATCTGCACGTAGAGCGTCATTATAGGTTACCAGCTTGACTACAGTGAAATCGAACTTATTCGTCATTTTTGTGGTTTCTGGCATTCCTTTTATATAGGAGTGAATTAATTTGTGGGCTTAAGTCCATTTCGGAGCAAGAGTTGCATACATTTATCCGAAAGCCCAAAAAATAGTCGCTCCTTTTATTCTATTGACACTAAATTAAGTTATCTGGCTTTGGTGAAAAAGCAAGTGATTATTTCGAAGTAGGGATTGTTGAATGGGACTTTGTAGCTAATTTAATATCGGCTGCAATTTCCCTCTTGCCATTAATAATCTCAAGGAATGAAGGTGTAGGATGCGTCAAGGGCTCTTTTGTTAGAATTGGATATAATTCTAGCCTTCTTTTCCCGTTAGAAATTACTCCAACTGAATCCCCAAGCCTCTTTATGCATGAAGCTAAGGTCTTACTTGTGACTAGAAGCACCGTTCTAATGCGTTAGCGAAATCGAATATAACTGTTCAATTTACTTTCAAGCAAATAACTTTAAGCACGAGGTTCTGCATTAGGAACTCCTCAAAAACTGCTGCTGAGGCTGCTGCTCTAATTCAGTCACCAACTAAGTGGGCTAGTCTGTTACCAGTTAGCTTACAGCATAGCGGCTACCGGAGTCACTCATGGCTTCACAACCCAACCAAGCATAAAGTCCATGGACTGTGTTGGGTGACAGCAAATCTTGCTGCTGTCATGCTTTTGCCCAACTAGCATTAGTTGTTACGATCATTCTCAACCAGAAATTAACTACAGTAAACAGTTGTCATGGTACTCGTTTCTAACCAAAACTGCCTCTCAGTAATGATGACCACTTTCATCCTCAATTTAATTATCACTCAGACAGGTCTTAAAAATGTTACCAGCAGCCAAATTCAACCACGATGAATGCCCTCCAAAGTACATAAACCGGCAATGAACTATCGCTATGACAGGGAGCTCTCATTGTGGAAAACACTAATCGCCGCCATGCAAGTCCAATAAATCAATAAGTGAATAAAAGTACCCTGCTACTCCCTCGGGGTTTCAGCAGACACTGGTGGCGTCTATAATTCTTCCGATAAATTTCTTTAAAATAATTAAATTTACTTATCGAACTGCTTTTCCGTTCCTTATAGAATTGCCGATATCAACCCAACCCTCCAGAGTTGTTGAATCAGACTCTTCTGATAAAAAACCACAGTTTTCACCCTGGTCACTGGCAACATCGGAAATTGGGCTATGACGCCATATGAATTGTGTGTTTTTTCCTCTAGAAGTAAGCATAAACTCCAAGGGGTCCTTGTTAACTTCACAAACTAGCGCCACACATCAGAGCTATGTTAAAACACGTTATTAGACTCAAAATTAACGCCTATATAAGCGTCCCCCGCCAATGTTCGATCTCTGTCGAACTCACCGGATCTTAACCAGACGTTGAACTATGATGCATTGAAGAGTGCCAACGTCGGGAATATCACCAATCACCAATGCACTGTCAATATCCAAAAGCCAAATTATCCAGAGGGAATTAAACTAAATTTTGGGGGAGATCCATTATTCAACGAGGGAATGTGCAAAAGCCGCTTCCTCTAGCCTCATGCCAGATGAAGGTCGCAATAAACGCTTCAACCGGCGGTCATTATTAATCATTTGAACTGCTTTAAACTCCATTTACTATGACAGCTATCAAGGGCAATTACCTCTTTCTCCAACACCTGACTACAAATCTCATTTCAAACGAATTAAGTTTAGAAAGTGCGCAAATGTCCTCTTCGAAAATATGTAGCGATAAAGCGTTAAGGGACCCTGGCAATATTTGAATACGGGCATTGCCGGCACATTCGCCGAGTGATGTATCCAAAAAATTGAAATTACACTCATTAATGAACTTCTCTTCAACTCGAACAGCAGTTAAACCTCAAGACAAAGTCAAAAAATGATGTTGGACGCAAATTTAACAACTACACAAGCGTTTCTCCCCAAAGGTTGTGGTTGAAGCCAGTCGATGTCGTTGAAAAAGCCACTGATGACCACGTGTAAGTACTGCATAAGACCAATTTATTGAGCGATTTGTTTAAGGAGAAGCACCCCAGCAAGGGACAATGCAAATCATGCTTGTTTCCTACCACAATCTGCTTCTTTGCCGTTCCATGGCTAGTCACTCACCCGCGTTCTAGGAATAGCAAGAACCGCTTTCTAAATGATTGAGGAAACCTGTTTTCAGTGACGAGAGACGAGGCTTTTAATTCGGAGAATAGGGTGTAATGCGTGGATCTTCCCATAAATCATCGATTCGCGATGCTGTATCCCACGCCGTAAAACAAGCAATAAGTAGTGACTAATTACTGGGTGAAGCCTTCATATTAGTTCACTATCTATATCCGATGGTCACGCGATCAGTCGTTTCAAATAATTGAACGTTTAATTGAGTGAAAAACTATTGTGGCACAAAACTTGCTGCATTCAAGGGTCATGATGATGACTCATCCATGCGTCCAGTGGTGCAATTACACCTATGAGCCTGGTTGTTTAAATGCACCTAAGACCTTGCTTGTTTAAATGCGAACTCTGAGGAGATTAAGGAATATATATATTGACCCCCGGATTCGACTGTTATTATTCCCACGCTCACTACTAAGCATGAAGGTCGCAGCATGCAGCCAATCTCTGTCGTCGTCTTCACTGATTTATTCTGTCGGGCCTGAAGAGTCCGAAGCCGCCGCCGCCGACACTGCCACCAACACTGACGTTGATGCAGTGGGAGGAGTAGCAAATGAGAATGCTACTGTTGACAGCGACGTTGACGGCAGCAGTAGTGATAAAGAAGAAGCAGAAGGAATTGAGGATGAGGGCTTCGTCGATTCTGAACTAAGGCTCAACAACGATGGTGAAGGGAATGCGGACCAACGCAGTCTCTCTTCATGCATTTAAAGGAAACCATGATGCTTGATGTCTGCTGCAATTGCACGCTGGGCAGAACTAAGATGACCAATTATCGTGTATGTTGTAAAGAACTATATAGCGAATTTATCTGTGAAGAAATCTTTGCTTTTGTCTGTGCGCTGTTGGGTGTAAGAGGCAAGGTGGATGAGACTGAGAATTGTGCCGTTCCGGGATATCGCAAGGAGGAAGTTATCAAAGCAGCCCTCCTTCGTTTCTTTCGAAAATTTGTGATGTGTCAGAAGTGCAGGCACAAGACGAAAAAAGCTGAGTGGATATTCAACAGCTACGTGCTTAAAGTCGAGTGTCCAAATTGTTCCTTTAAGAGGAAAATCAAAGTGACACCTCCTGAAGTTGAATAAAGACTGCTCTCGATCGCATTTTCCTGTTGCATTTTGGGTTACACAAGTGTGGGTGGTCTTCTAGAGGATAGAAGCAGAGTTACGAGAGGGAGTGTAGAGAGCAAAATGTGGTCTTCTGTGCAATTTGTTACAATTGGCGCCGTCGCCGTCGCCGTCTTCTTCGTGGTCTACCGTTGGTTGGTAAATCTGATTGGGTGAATGGTAGTCAGACTAAATGTGAAAATGCTAGGTTTCCTTGCGTTGAACACTCAGACGCGACAAACAAGATGCTGAACAGCTATCCACACTCGCACTACTTCTTAATAGAACTAGTGTTCTTAATTAAACACACCGCGAGCTCAAAGTTCTCATTGGCGAGCCCTGTTCTCATGCAGTACATATTTAGCTAAGTTCCTTCAAATCGCATCAACAATTTGGAATTGTGTGCCCCCATCTTTAATCCTGTTGGTGTAGCTGCTAACCAATGAATCTGAACGACCTTAATTTATCATCACTGATACGGGCTTCAGAAACCGTATTGTTGAATGAGTAATTTTTGCAGAAGTTGCATAATCGTAAGTGGTTAATTTACAAAGCGGGAATTGAAATAGGGTTCATAAGTTGCGATAGTGGGCGATGCCCACGTTTTCAGTCTTGGTGTAGGGTCTTTGTGAATTTACTCAATGCCGCAGTGATCATAATGCTTCACTCGTTCTAGTATTGCATTTAAACATCTCCGAAAATCCATTCTGCCAGTCTAAAAAAATACAAAACATTCTTCATCTGGTTAATATTTTGAGCTGGCAAATGGCTGACGCACCAGGTGGACAACTTCTAGCTTACTTCAGACACTATTACAGAATGAATTTGGGAGGGATTTTCGTTTCCGTGACCTATATCTACCATTGAATAGCTGGATAATATCGTCTCCCCTCTACCAACATGTATTCCAAATTTAGAGATATCGTTACCGACTGAAATTTGAGCAGTAAGGTTTGCAATGCCTGGCATCGACCAATGGTAATAGCGTTGTCAAATCCCTCAGTTTTGACTAATATATTTGGTCCAATCAATTCTGGCCACGCCATTACAGTCAACTCAGGGATCAACTTCATATTCGGGTTTGAAGCAAGCTTAACCAATCAGGCATTCAAAAAGTGGATTTTGCAATGCCCCCGTAAATTCGAATTCCTAGGCATAATCATTGGCGACAATAATGAAGACGAATCTATTTATACACCATACAGTCAGGTGTAAACGCAGGTGACAACGCTAAATGGAGCGTCATTTTCTCTATATCGCCTTCAAATGAGAATGTGAGAGCTTATGAACTGATCGATTTTGAAACCATCGTGTAATTATCTTTTGTCTAGAGTTATAATTCGATTTTCTTATTCTTGAAATGAAGCATTCAGTGACATCAGAGAGTCCCAATCGACTGCTTCCTGCGATTCCATTTTAAGGTGATATAAGGCTACAAGAGTGCCTCAGCTTTATTACCGACTTACAATGTCAATAAGGATGCTTCGTTTTCTAGTAATGGTGCTTTTGCCTATTTTCGACGAGCATGTTATATTTGTGTGCTGATTGAGTAGGGGCGATCAGACTTACAACATCCTATGGTTCGTGTATAAATAGGGATTTGAAAATTTGTGGTTTTATGGAAAAAATCATTGCCATGAGTGAGGCAGTAAGCTAGGTACCTTGCTAAGATAATACCTCGGAGACTCCAGCAAATAAGTAAAAGCTATACATTTTTGGTTAAGTAAAACGATTTTCATGGTTGATCGTTTGATTGTGGGCGTTCGATATCTAATCGCCAAATCGAACGAAGTTCACATCTCAAAGACTGATTCGTTCCATATCACCTAGCAGTAAAAGTTGCATTTTGCAGAATTTTTGCAGAATTGCGGTATAAACAAGGTAGGGTTTTGGACTTTTTGAAAAAATAGTCATTAAAGTGGTTTGCACTTCAATTTTTTTACTTCGCAAAGCGTCCAAGAGAAATGCGGGAGTGGAAGCATGAACTTGTATTAGAAAGAATTGCTGGTACGTGCTGGATGTGTGGTCCTTTGCATGCAGTCGTACGGGGTGGTCAACGGTTAATCTGGCGACGGGACACAAATTAAGCCTAAAAGATTTCTGATTGGCCCGTGGTCGTTGGCGTCCTGTCCTTGAAAAGAGTATACATATCAGCGCATCGCATAAGCGCTACATCATAATTACCATCGGCGGACTAAGGTGGCAAGAACAAATGCACATATGACCGAACTAACCATCAAAGGGGCTTGACAAGCTCTTTAGAATATCGTAAAACTTTTTAAATTGCAGTTTTATTACCTAGTTTTAAGTAATTCTAATTACAGTAAAGATAAGTTTCAAGCTTAAGGCACAGCATCACCTTTGGAAGGCAAACATACAAATCTAATGATTTTTACTGTGAAGCAGTGTTCCCTAGTAAACACACCAATAATCCTACAACCATCTAGTTGAAATTGCCTATAATGACGCAATGAAACAAACAATTTCCGCTTATAGCTTCTTTTACTGACACTAGAAAAGCACTTTAAACTACAGCTTTAATGGTAAATTAATGATTAATTTCGAAATGTTACACTTCTCTCCCCAAACTCAATTTAGGTTCAAAAAATATTCACAAGTTATTGCGCACTTGAATGGATTGCCACTGAATCTCAACTGCAATGGTAGCTGTTCTGTTACAAGAAAAAACTTCAACTAAAAGAAGACTGGAACTTCAAAAATCATTTTAAGGAACTTCTTTGCACCTCAGTCAGTTAACTGAAAAGCATCTGTTTAGAAACACTCTGTTAGAAGTTGAAGTCCTTTGGAAAATTGTTACAAATAAGATGTGGTTTGATAGTCAAACAATAATTAAGTTTCGCTAAAACCTAGTCCTAAAATGACTCAAAATAAAACAGACTACCAAACAGGCACGAAAACGGGGATTCATTTTTACCCGCCGCCAGTAGTGTTTCCCTCATTTTACCTTCACTCCATATTTGCCACCATATTCCTTCCCTCAAAAGCCTTTATAATTCTCGACATAGCTAGCATTAATCTCTGCCCAAGGCACCCCAAAAAATTATGACAGTCTTAAAATCCAAAAGGTAATATCTTCTTTAATATGAATGTCTATAGAAATGGAGGGTATATATGGGGTCTTGAACATGCTTCTATCTTATGCATCATGGAAGAAAAAAGGATGTAACCCTGAATGAGTGCATGAATGATATGAGTAGCTAACCGCGTTTATTTGTTAAGTCGTGTGCCACATATATTTGTGCGAGGGAAGGTAAGAGTGAAAATTAGCCAGGGCTTAATTTCTCGTTTCATAACTAAAAACACTTTAACTGTAACATTACCAACAACTGATCCGCTAATTTAACAAAAAGGAATAATTATAGTGATGAGTTGCATCATGATCGGTAGGAAATTTCCTCCATTGCAAATGGTGGACATCAGACTAGATTGTAAGAACAAATAAAATCAATCTTCTATCAATGTAAATGACATTTGAGGAGATTTGATCGGTAGTTTGACAATAATCTAAGACTTTAGCTCACATTTTATGCCATGTTATGGTCTTCTTTGTGAAAATGCTCACACAGACAGAAATTGAAATTTGAGCGCTGTGTAAGCATATATCCAGTGGACACGGGGTTGAGCTGAATAAACAGATGTTTCCTTTATGTGAACTGGTTTCACGAATTCATAATCAGCCTTTAAACTCGAGTTTGATTGCTTTATAAACGAAGAGGTAATTTCCAAACTATAATTGCTAGATTAGATAGCAATAGCTGTAACTTTTTATTTAAAGTTTTGAGGAAGGATGACGTGGGTCGGCCTCCTTGCGTAGAGCACCATTTCCTTACCACGATGAATGCAATTCGAGATTTTAGTGCGATGGCTACTGGAAAGTCATTCCAGTTATCTTTAACATGGTCATAGTGCTCGGGCATTTTAAACCTAACTTCTCTTTTCCTGGTGAGTGTCAATTTTTCCACCTTCGCAGAAATTCGTACCAATCAAACGGAAACTGTAGTCACACTATCGTGCAGCTCATACTGTTCTAGTGGCCCTGCCTTGTCGTAGCATTACCTGTTACTATCATGGCACCAATGAGGAGATCCTGTCATCCCGATAATCTGTCCAAGCAGATAAACACACATCGCCTAAACGTCCTGGTACAAAGCGGGGCGACATCACTCGGGATCTCGGACAGGTAGTGATCATATTTAATGTAGCTTTTCAATTAATTTTGCATCAGCGATTCGGCGGCAGATCCCAGTGTCCATATTCGATGACAGTCATATTCGAGATCATCTCAAGAACACAGTCTGAGCCTGTACCAGTTGGGGTGATGATAGGCGCTCTTATTTCAAAAGGACTATCTTCTAGACGCTCTAGAATCCATTTTAAGTCCTCAGCGTTTTCTGTTTTAAAGACCTCACACCCTCTGTGATCATGAAAGTAGCAGACAGTCACCCTTGGGTTCTTTGCAGCCTGTGAATGCGTTTATCATCAGATTCATCCGCACTGATGTTGTCCATAATTGAATCATATTGTGATTTAATTTTAAAAACGTTTTAACTTCCATTATTACCTAATATCGAATTGTCGAAATTGTAACATTACAGAATACGCAAAATTATTCAGTTTCTCAACATCTATTTATAAGGACTTGTTAATCATGCCTGCGTACACCAACATTTGTTAATTTAGCACAATTCCAATTGCGGGGAGCACGTGGTTGTTGAGAAATAACGTTACATTCGTTGCCATTTTTGCCACAAAATCTGATTCCTCTCAGCTAGTCAATCCTTAGCCTCCAAAATGCCATTAGCTGAAGTCTCAATTGTCGACTTCGCAGCAATAGCGTTTGCAGATGAGCCTATAATTACGGTCAGTTAAAAGCATTACATTCAACCATTCCTAAAGTTAAGCCCATATACTCTTTAATCATCTAATTTATATGAAACCTCGAAAAAATGATTTCGTCTAACTCTGTTTATATTTTTTTATAGACACTACTTCTGATGACGTATAGGGTGCTAGAATCGGCCTTAGTGCTGTAAATGCAACTTTGATTTTCTTATTTTCCTGTATATTCGATAAATCGTAAAATTTTTCTAAGAAATCGGGGTTTATACGTATGGTAAAGCACCTGTATACAAAATCCTTAGCATAAAAGAAGAAGCAGGTGATAAACATTGCGTTATATACGAAGACGGAATTTCGATAAGAAAGAAAGACACTGGGATATGCTTCACAGACGGTTTTAATGCTTTTTTTCCTACTAAAAGTTCTCGTTTTCCACATGAGACTTGATGAGCTTTATAATTTCTGGGCCGTCTTTGTGTCAACGCCTACTGATGAGACCCTTAAAACAAGACAGGCAAGAAACCTGAGAATACCAGGCCTGACCTCAGCAGCTTACTTAATTCAAAAGTGAAAATTCAGTGATATCATAGCAGATATCAGCAAAGTGGCTGAGAAGCCTTCTTCGGTGGACCCTACGGTAGTTTAAAACAAACCACCAATTTTTTATTATTGGGTTATCATCCATTCTTAAGCAGATCTGTAACATTCTCAAGGAAGCAGACAATTTATTTGCTACAATCTATTCAATTGCGGAATGCGCAAGTACGCATGAAATATGACCTGGAATTTAACGATTTATGAGGCATTTAAATTTCAATGTTACACCAGGTGGGTGTAACATTGAGAAAACGACTTGATAATAACAATTTTACTAACAGCCGTTGTGTTTTGCATTTTCTTACTTCTTTTGATAAACTAAGCTGTGATTAAAAATGAAGCCAAAATTGTGATGAATGATTATATTTTTCGGAACACGTTGTCACAAAAACAACTGCGGTATCAATAATTCTCTGTAAAACCACAAGCGCAGTTTAATTTTCAAATACTTAAGTTGAATATATATATTTCTTCAAGCTGTTTACGCCTATTTTAGGAGATCGAATTCGGAATGGCGGTAAATTAATTATGATTTAAAAATTTGACTTCCTTCTCCATGTTTTGTGGTTCCAAATGTTCGATTCTCTATTCTTTTAGGCTTCATTTTGCCCACAATTCCATTTTGTTTAACATTTAAAATACCTTTAGTAAATGTGAAAGCTAAATATTAGGAAGCAGAAATGCACCTCGCGGCTTTCAATAGATTTTTTCAGATACATGATAATATAGATCGATTGAATTAATTGTGACGGTCTGTTTATCTCCCACACAAAGTAAACACAGAGATGAAAATCTCTTGGTGTAATAGCTATCTGAGTCAAAAGATGTACCAGGTTGTATAATGATTAACCAAGTTACCTTTTGATCTCGCCATGAACAGTGTTGGTGGAAATCACTAGCAATCCACTGTCAAGCGTTGATTACGTCATTTGCCTTTCAAGTGTTTGCCATATATATGAAGAACGCTCATAGGATTTGAATTTGAAAGCCTGTGAAAAGTACCCCACCGTAATCCGCCGAAATGATGATTTCAAACTCAAAAAGGTCTAATTTGGAAGAAATGCATGGAATGAATTTGCTATTCAAAGTAGTTAACCAGTTGGGAAAATAAAATTCATCGACTTAGTTGAATTTCAAAAGTAACATCAAGAAATATCACTATTTGTCTAATAATACAAATTAGTCTTATCAAAAATGAACAAAGTAGCTTACCTTTATTCAACGGCTACATAAATAAACCTTTAGTGTAAATAAAGCAACTTTTTAGCAATTGTGAATAGATGAGAGCTTCCAAATAGCACAATTATTAATAAAACGGAAGCTCCATCTTAATAAAACAGATGCTTTGAAAGAGCATTGTGGAAATTCGCTCCACATGCTCGCAATTACAAAATCCTAGACTTAGGTAGTATTTGTGTAAAGATTTGAGTGGTAAATTCCAATAATGTAATAATGCTCCAGAAAAGTCAAATATTTTTTTAGGATATTGCATAAAATCCACAACTAAAAATCACAAAGTCATGCTCACATTGGTGCTTATCTGGTAGTTGCAGTAAAAGATTAATCCTTTGGGCCGAAATATCTGAAGAACATTTTAGGACGAAGTAAGTACTATTCAAATCTATGATTAATTTATTTCCATTCGAAAGAGAACTAAAACATAACGGTGATGCTTCAGCTGCCATTGGTAAATCCCCGCCTCTTGGAGTGTCCATTTAGTTCAGCAGTCACCTAGTCGATATAAGTGTACATTGAAATTGAAGTGGATGAATGTTGGTTGCCTCGTAAAAATAACCAGCCATATTTCAACCCACGTTGACTATTAGCAAGATTTAACGATAAATTGGTTACTCGTCAAACGAAGATTTTTGATATTTATCGTAAAGTGATTCTGTCTGTTAAATCTCTTTCCCTCGAAGGAACCATAGCCGACAATAACACAGCTGAGAGTGGACGGATTCCGACTTATAGTCAACGGAACTTCATACGGTTTTGAACACCGGAATAAATTATAGTGAATTGCTGATGTCTCCACTCTCTCATCGACGATATCTTTCAAGCCTGATTTAGCTTAGAATGGAATAACGCGAGTTTTATCATATTCGCTAGAACGTTTTTTTAAAGTTAGGGATATGACTCAACTCCCCGAAAATGTTTCATTAGTCTGAGGCAAGACATATGACCACTATTCAAAAGGGATTTCAGATGTAATGTTAAGCTGGGCGATAATATTGTCAGGTCAGCGTGAGGCCATTTCACTAGGTTGCCGCGACTGCATAGCTCAGGTGACGCAGAGTCCGTGATAAGAGTTTTTGGCTTAATCAAGCCAACATAAGCTATAAAACTTTGTAGACTGCACATTTTGGAATGTTCTGCTTCTGTGATGAGAAAAGAATTTCAACTAGTTAGGTTCCATACTTCAGTACCGTAGACAGTTTATAAATTTATATTCAAAAAGCTGTTTTTCCTTACCATTTTCGATAGCAGCACTGATATATCGGTGAGAAAATTCTACCCACCTGTTATGATTGCGAGATTATTTGGAAATATTGTTAAGTTAAATGTGAATAATCACACTCATGCTTTAAAGTTAACGTGGGTATTTTTAAAACGATACGTTCCAATAAGCAGAATTGCACTTGGTATGCATGAAAGGTCATATCTTCCTCTACAAAATGATTAACGTAGCATATTAACCCAAGTCAGATATTATATATTTAGCTAGCAAAATAACTACTAAGGAATATGTCAATTTCCTCGTAAATCTATGAATTATTTCCAGTAATATAGTGCAACATTTACCAAGACTGACTAATTATTAGTCCAATCCCGCATTTCATTTTACTAGATTCCAATAGAATTTAGGTTTCAAAAACTGCATTAAACCTTGTACCACATATTTAGGTAAGCTTTATTCACCATAAAAGTCATTAAAGAAAACAGTAGAAAAAATAACTAGAAGGAAGGAAGGAAGAAATGAAGAATGGAAGGGAAGTGATGGTTAGTGGAGGTTAGAGGACACACATTCACAGGCGTCACGTCATCTCATGGTGATTTGCCAATTGGGAGCAACAATTTAACTTGAGAGTCGTAAAGTAATTCAGCCTGGTAAACTGGCTTTGGCATTCATGATCTGATTTTCTAAGAGGGCAATAAGATGGCAGTTTTGCTTAACTGCTTACTACGAAAAACTTTATTTGTGGCAAGGGAATTTCGCAAGTGAAATTAGCATCTTAAATATTCAAGGACAAGCATACCGTAATCTAGGATCCTTAAATAATTTGAAGGGCTTTAGATATGTCACTCCAATTCCTATTTTCATTTGTGCATTGTACACAGCATTAGTTGCACCAGTTCTATTTTATAAGATATTTTTTCCTTTGTAGATAAATTAATAAGATATGATCTTAGTTAAAGTAACGCCCTTACCAGTCTGAGAAAAAGCTCGACGGAATTAAAGCTAAAAGCCAAATATTGATTTCATCATGAGGAAACTTTGTAATTCTGAGGTATTGAGAATTGGTGTGCAACATCCCACTAGCAGGTAGCCTGGTAAGAAAGCAGGTTCATACTGAACTTCACCTTTCGTTTGGGAAAACGGCATTCCTTAAATGCTTTGGATAGTTGTAGATAAGTGAAGTAGAAGATAAAATTTGCTCTCAGTTGATCAGGTATTCAGGTGACAGTTATTTTAGATACCAATGTGGCACATCGACTCCTTGAGCAAAATAAAAAACATCTTTATTGCATTTCTATTTACGATCTCTATTTAAAATTACACGAATATGGATATTTTAGAAAATGAAAGTAATTCCATATCATCTTGGAACGTAGGCCAGATAATCGGTAACGAATTAGTGCAAACTTGTGTATTGGCTGTTAGTTAAAATTGAGGAAACCCACTTATTCAGATTTCCCTTCACCTGAGAAGATATCTAATATACGCAAACTCGCTAGGGAATCAATTGAAAACCTGGACGATTTCTCAGACTTCTCCAGTCGACTATATGAAAAAATTAAACACCCCAAGGCACTGAACTTGGTAAGAAAGAGCCTCATTTCAGCCTCTCAGACCTGCATTTCTTTTTGTTTGCTTGTTTTAAATACTAGTAAACAAATACGATTTAGTTCTATTAAAGTCATACAGCATGCATGAATCATTCAATTTCTCGAAATTTGTCTGATCAATTCCTGTAAAATTGATCTCTTATATATATTATACTAACTGCTTCTGTCTTATTCCTCACTGAGGGCAAGATAAATAAGAATATATATGCAACCACTGCAAAATACTCTCCCACTGGTATTTGCAATCTTTGCAAATAGTACAGTCTAAACCAATATCATAGACTTTTAATATACAGGATGGAAGTAACTGCCTAAATGGTGCTCATTTCCAATGTCTAATGAAGAAGCGAATGCAATACTGCAATGTAATCAATGGGAAAGTTATTATTTATTTATTTTGAAACGAATTCAAGATCAGGTCTGAGGGAAAATTACATGAGAAGAATACCAATAAGAAGTGATGAGGCAACTGTGAACGGTGAGTGATACAGAATACCATGCAAAATTTAGTGTTCATTAGGGATTTTCGAAAGCTATGCCAGCCTGAGACTCAGAGAGTTGGTCGCTCTGGCAAAAGCTGTCTTGACACGTGGGAATACAGCTCTTGAGATCGTCTTTGAATGCCTTCAAAAACTCGTCAGCGTTTCTGAAAGGGGAATTGTCTGGCACTGCGACGAGATCGCTGGTGCAATCATCCACACGAACGAGGTTAACTTTTGCTTTGTTAATATCGAATGTTGCTAGCAGTTTCAATCCGCTGAAATTCACTATTCCTGAGAAGAAGTGAACGCAAGCTATCGTCAATGCCTGAAATGTATCAACAGCATGTAGAAGAACTTACAAAATGGAACCTGACATGGGGCATTGAAATATTGCAAGCAAATTTATCATTTTCTACTGTCAAGCTTAGGCATTTTATAACCTAGGAGCCTTTGCGTAAGCTCAGAGCCTTGAAATTTGTTTTTCTGTTGAAATTTCCTTCAGTGCATTGTACATCGCAACACTTGCTCCCTTTTCCATATTCGTGTCTCCATCGTTTGCTTCATCATCTGAATCTGAATTGGGCTTCTAGAAGAAAGGGACTTACTTAATTTAGAAAAAGCCGTGCTGAAAGCCAATAGATAAAGGAACAATGCTTTAGTCATTTATAACTTATGTGTGAGTAAATGAATGAGTCTTTGGATTAGAGGCCTTATATATTGCTTTTCACTGTTTACGAGAACTTGCAAGAATGTGGGATTATATTGTGTGGCAAATATTGTACTGCAAAAGGAATTTGCAATGCTTTGGGTGCTCAAAAGATATAGATAAGTCAATGGAGTAAGCAAACCGTAAAAAAATGACCTCAGAAGGGGCAGATCTCCAACTACCCGTCTTTGAGAAGACTTTGGCTTGGCTTCACACTACTTGAACATTAAATCTGGACAGAACCTGCCTAAGAGTAATAAAGAAACAAAATCAGTGTTCGCAAGAATATTTTTGATAATGTATCCAAATATTTTAAAGAATTGCAGTGTGCAACATGACCTGACCCTTGCAAACCTCAGTTGCAAAATATTAGAAATGCTACTCCTCTTCGCACACATTTTCTTGTATTTGAAAGAAAAACAAAGTAGATCATGCTATACATCTTGGTTAACCCTACATATTTAATTGTATTTTATTTCAGTGAGTGATAGCACTGAGTAAAATTGAAACCGTTGGAAGATAGGATCGGGAGTAAATTCCGGTTGCCTGATTCGATCACATACATGACAGGTGTCATCACATGAATGAACGCCGTGACCACGTTTGTCGGAGTGATAATTCGCGCTCTTATTCTGAACGGGCGAATGGCTATAAGTTGTAAAACGCCTCTTAAATCCTCAGCGTCCGTTATCAAATAGGTGCCACAGCCTCGAAGATCGTAATCGAAGCATTCAATAGAAAGTGGGTAGTTTGCAATCAGCCTTTTTGTCTCAGCGGCAGTTGCGGCAGTGGTAGTCCTACGAGAATGTGTGTATATACACAGTGTGCGATATTTTGAGGTCATAAACCCGATCGGAGTATGTATATAGAAGTAAGCAAGTGCGGGCGTGCACACGCTCACAAGACGGTTGACCAGTGGGTTGCACAACCGGTATTCGATATTCCATTGGCTGGCTGAACCCTGTTGTCACTGTTATCTCCTTCTGCAATTTTGGCTTGTAGGTCATGAAGAAACCAAAAGTTGGGGTTTCGTCTGTTTTTTTGACTAAAATGTGTAAATTTGTAGGTCACAGGTTAAATCCACGCTAACCATCCACTCCCACCCCTAACGTCAGAGGCGGTTTGGCCTTTTATTTACTGCGAAATTTAGGAAGGGCAAGTGTTGTATACATTTCAAGAATGATAGTAATCTATCGTTTCACTGTTTAATTAAATTATAAAGCTTGTTTTATAATTCAAACAAATTTTTGACCAAACAAGTCTGCAAGTTGCTACAATGCCAGACCTATACAAGGGAGTTACTTGTGGTGAAAAATTCAACTCTTAAATCTTCTACTTGCGAGTTCTATGTGTTTCGGTTTTGTTGAGCTGATTACTATCTGGTTCACTATGACTGCTGGATTTGCAATGAAGGACTACTGGACGTTTAAAATTATTTTCAAACCCACAACTAATCCAGCTTTTTCAGCCACGCTCATTCGTCATTTCCCTCCCCTAAGTCGTATTTCGAAAAGTCGTAGAAAATCCTGTCATATATAGCAATCATTTAATAAACTGTGAAAATGCCTTCTCTTTGGGGCTTTGTGTATCATGGTGACATGAAAGTTGAGGCCAGTTTGACGATTGTGATCAATACAGGGCAAGACATTCAAATGCCCCACATTAAAGACGTTACAAAGAAAAAACCTGAGAATAAGTAGGTAATAGGCATTTAATTGCAACAGAATATAACAGCAATACTAAGAAGAATGTTTTATGGCATCCAAAATGTCCGAATTACCATGAGTAAATGGAAAGACGTTGTTCAAAAGAGGTAGA
>JAUOZQ010001206.1:0-16600 GCA_030710315.1 Anomotaenia brevis
TGCAATTGGATTCTCTCCAAGATGGATATACAACCCCGTTTAAGTTGTTGTGTCTATTAAAATTGTGGGTACTATAACGTTGGGTTGAAGAAATGAAGTGAATCTACCGAAAGAAGACAATTTCATCGATTAAAAATAGTAAACAATTCAGTGTCTTCAAGAATAATTATTGTTCAAGTCATTCGATTATAAAAACGGAGAACAAAGGTAGAGATTTTTGCAAATCCTTAGTTATTCTTTGCGTTGTTGATAATACAGTTTTTGCGAAAGCACTGTTTGTCGAGCTAGCAATAAATAGTTAACTTCTCTTTCTTCTTGTAAAACAAAAATTATTTGACATATATTCAGAACATTGACCTCTGTAACTGGTAATTTAGCAGGAAGGAATGTGCGAATTTGTGTGTGTGGGTGTGTTAGGATTCGGTCGACCTGATTTGCAAGTAAACAGATCGGCCAATTAGATTTCGTTGGATACGCTCATGCCAAGAGGGGGTTCCGGAAGTGCGATGCCACTGTCAGGTCACCACAGTAATCCCCCTAGAGCTTTTGGTAGGATCTGAGATGCAGAAAGAAACGCCTGATAAACACTTACTGTAAATGGCTACCAGTCTAGAAGTCAAGTTTTCACTAAGTCCACAGCTTTTGCGAGGGACTTGCGTTGTCAAAAGTTTACTTTATGGAGTTATAGGCGTTATGGTGTGCATCGGGTTAGAATTGGGCAGAAGGGGTGAGGAATATAGTTTAGACTCTGATGGCTTCACAGGTAAGGCAATGTTTGGTCAACTGAGCGAGTGCATACATTTGTGAATCGAACCGAGTGATGGAAAACCCACCCGTGGTGAGACTGCGGCAAGAAAGGTTTCCACTCCACTTCGACTCGTCGGTGGAAATATCACAGTGTACAAGTGGCCATAGGTGAAGAGCTAGTCTGATGATGAATTAAAAAGGTGGATAATGGATGCAATTAGTGAAATATGGAAGACATGACTGGCATAGATGACTATCTGGAAAATAAATATGCTTTCCAAAAAGAAACAGGATTATGTTTTGATAGACTGTTGAGATGCCGTAGCTGCCAATTTCATTAGGATAACACTGAAGGTTAAGTGATGACTTAGGCATTTGCTGCATCATAAGATGATAGAAAGACCTTATTTGACTAATACAGAAGGTCATTTCACGACAATTGACGAATGGCTCAAAGACAAAGATTTCGCCTTCTTCCAAACACGCGTCTACTGGACTCAATTTTAAGTGCGTTTTTATCACAGTACTAAGTCATGGTGTCTATTTACCTGACAAATGTGAGCGATTTCTGTTGAGAAGTACGATTTAAGGCATCCAAAAATGGTTTATCATAAAAATAGAAACTGACATCAATAATTTCCTATAAGCACTCTTCTCTAAATATGTAAAAGAAATCGCATTGTACTTTGCAATGCTATCGAAACAACTCCTAAATAAAAACTGATGAAATTTCCCTGTCGGTTCTCATATGTAGGCTGCATACTACTTGAATAATAGTGTAGACTTTATATGATTTTTCGCTTGATTCTACGCAACTAATAATTGAAAACATTGTTTAATTGCTTTTCCACATAGACAGTTGAAGAAGTGATAATTTGCTTGTCAAAAATAGACAGTTTGTGAATAAACAGTAATACCCGCTTTCAGGCAAGGTTTATGAAAATACAGGGGCAGATCATCAGAGGCACCAGGTCGTCCAATGTAGCAATTTTTGGTAGGCCCAATTTGCCTATGAATTTTCTTGTCCCTTTTTCGTCATACGTATGCTAGAATTGCATGATTCGAACCTACGTTTAGACGACCATCTTACCACATTTATAAGATTAAGCAAGAACCCTTCAATAGGCGGATCACATTCAGGCGCCACTTAAGGCGAAATCGTAGTTGTGTATAAAGTAATTGTAAAGGAACCGTTTAGAAGAAAACTTACTCCACTCTTCCACACGTTAACAAAGTTTGAATTGTGAACGTAGATACATATTTTTTAGAACTCCTAGTCGCTGGGTCCACTAGGACTGCAAAATATACCTCAATTTATACGATATACATTATCGGTGAAGCCTTACAAGACATTTTTGTAAAGCTACTGACTATCATCTTTTACTTTGATGAAAAAGGTATTTTAATTTCTATATAACGGTATCGAGTCTGATATTGTTGTAATTTATCGGGAGATTAGAAAACATGAACATCTTCCCATAGGTGTTTCTGCCATTTATTACAAATAAACTACATTTCCTTATTTTCCTTATACTGAAACTTTTTTCTGTAACTTTGAACTCCATTTCCTCTTATGATAACTCCCCACTTTAATTATTTTCAGCAAGCCTTATTGTGAAGAGGCCAGAATGTCGTGGCTGTCGAGAATGGCTGGTTTCTCGGTTCTTGTGAATATACAATGCCACTGATAGAGGAGATAAATTCAAAACAGATAAAACTTTACGAATTCAAGAGAACGAAAATTTAAAGGTTAGTTTTTGATGCACCCCAAGAGGAAAAATTAAGGATAGGAAACTGGGGTTTCCCAAAGCATACCTTGTACAACTTGCAATCGCAATTGCGTTGGTTGAGGAGGTGAGTTAGCTCGTGAACAGCTGAGATACATGCAAGCAAGCTTTGGTATTTTTCAAGGCACTTGGTAGTTAAAAGACTATCATCATGGTTTTGAACCATGGTTTAATTTTGAAGCAGTAAAAAGCCAAATGCTGTCAGTCAGTGCGGGATGTTAGTCGTTTAGCAAGCAAGAATCGACTACTTACATCGTGCTACCCACAGATTTAAACTGTTTACTCACTAAAACGTTGTTTGGATGCCAAGGAGCATCTTCACCGAGCACGATCTATCGACAATAGTTAACCAAGATATTGCATATAAAGTATTGATTTTACCAAAAATTGGCTTTGACAGCTAAGAGAATACAATTCAAATCGTATTAAGCAGTGATAAACAAGGATTGATCCATCAATGGACATTTGCTCTATTAGTTTTACTCCCAAGGATGCATTAAAAGATTTGCGTTTAATCAATGAAAGTGGGCTACGGTCGTCCCATATGTTATATCTTGTAAGCTCTTCCTGTCAATTAATTTTGACAATGAACCTTGACAATACAGAGTTTGTTTGACAACAATGTATTTTGTTTTCAAATTCGGTCGCCTTAAATATTAGTAATTTCTGGCATTAAAAAAGTAGTGACATTGAATTGTTTGTCTATTTGCCTTACAAATTATATTACTTGTGTTTAATAAATTGTTTTTCATCATGCAATGGAACATTCTCTAGCCATTTAGCGAACTCTTGGGAATAATTCTTATTGTACTACTTGATTGCAATATTGCTTGTCGTCGGTAGATAAGCCTATTTTGAAAATGAGTGGATTCAAATGATCCGTTATCTAGACCGTGTTTATATGGTCGTGAAAATCTTAAAATAGTATTTTTACGATATCCAATGCTGACTAAAGTGATTTTTGGGTTGAAGGTCCATATACAAGAAATGGTTTGTGTATTGAAGGACAACATGAGAATTTTTGAAAAATATTCTATCTCAGCCTAAAATTTTATGAGATTCATGTATATAGATACCATTCTTAAGGATACTCTTTTTGTTAAGCCTTTTGCCTGGGACATAGCTAATCAAGGAGCAACCACTTAAATAGTGTGGACAGCAAAAGTGCCAAACATTTTTTTAAATGGTTTCTGCAAACTTTTTTAAAATACTTTTCATAATCTGAATAGATGTTTGTTTGGAATTGTGACGAAATAAACAGCTATTATTTTGCACAGCGAATTTATCCATAATTCTTTATTGCGACATGTAGTAGTGCTGGAAAGCCCTTTAAAACAAACCTGTTTTGCAATATACGCATCAAAGCACACATATCCCAAATAATTCTTGGTAGCAACTGAGTTCTTCATGCTCAGCAGGATCTTTGCAAGCTTAAATGAGATGGAAACAAATTTTTCCTAATTCATGCTTACTTATTCTAACGAAACGCATAGTCATTATTGAAAGTCCAAGAGCTTTGAACAAACAATTTTGTTGATGTTTTTCTTCAAAGCTAAAAAGCGGCAGGAGTAAAGTCTTAATAATTTCTCCGGTCTCAATGAGTATTTAAAGTACTGATAGACTTTGGCTTCATGAATATTCCTTGTGATCGAATGAAACATGCATAATCTTTATTGATTTTATGCAGCTGTGAATGTTTTATGCTTAAAACTTGTGGTTTAATAAAGCTAGAAATGTATCATGAAATACCAGGCACATACAAAACTCCTCATCTGGAGCTGAACTTGACCTCGCAGTTGGAGTCGTGAAATTGATGAGGTGTGCATGAGAACTTGGAATACACTACAGATTCAAAACCCAGTTCCTATGGAAAAATGTATGATACACTTAAAAATTTGAAACTTCGGTCGATTATGAGCTCCGAAAATAGATTGCCACAAGTTTAATATTTGAAGTTAATCATTTATCTAAAAGTGTTAGTTTGCTCCTTGGAGCTCTAGTAACTTGAAAACGACAAAGGAGTTTATAGTCTTGGAGTAAACTCGTGAATGCTGAGATCAGAGAAGATGATAGCTATCTATATTTAAAACATTTTTTCGAAAAATGAGTTAAAGCACATCTTTTGGACTTGATTTTGCTATTTTAAATTTCGTCGATCAGATCTACACTGAGAAGAGAGAGAAGTAGAGAAGGTAGAGATGTAATAAGCCATTGCGCTGAACAATGATCCTGGTGGTGATCGATATTCCGAGCATCCTCATTACTTCAGTGGAAGTGATGTTGGTGTCAGTGGATGCATCATTGCACTATTTTAAGGTCAATAGGAGTCTAAGCAAGAGTCCATGGATACCAATGTTACACATCGACGCCTTGAGCGAAATTAAAACGTCTTCATTGCATTCTATTTACGATTTATATTTAAAATTGCACGAATATGGCTATATTAGAAAACAAAAGTGATGCCGTATCATCTTGGAACGTAAGCCAGATAACCGGTAACGAATTAATACAAACTTGCGAAACCGTTGATGGTTAAAATTTAGGATACTCATTTTAAGAAGATTTCTCCTCACAGGAAAAAAATTATAAATACACGAACTCGCCATGGAATCAACAGGAAACTTGGACGGTTTCCCGGAAAACTCAAATCAACTGAAGTAAAATTTGAATATCCCTAAGCATTGCATTTGGTAAAAAAACCTCATTTCTGCTTCTAAGACCTCCATTTCTGCTTGTTTACCTGCTTTCAATTTCAGTAAGAAAATACGATTTATTTATTTTAAAGTCATACGAAGTATAGGAATCGTTCAATTTCTCGAAATTAGTGCGATCAATTTCTGCAAAATTGGTCTGATAGATTTAATAAACTAAGTTTTTCTGTCTTCTTCCTCACTGAGGGCAAGGTAAATGAGAATATATATGCAACCACTTAAAAATACTCTTCCGCTAGCATTCGCAATAATTGCAAATAGTACAGTCTAAATGAATCCCAAAGACGTTCAATGTACAGGGTGGAAGTAACTGCTTAAATAGTGCTCCTTTCCAAAGTCTAATCAAGAAACCAATTCAATAACGCAATGTATTCAATGAGAAAGACTTTATTTATCCTGGAACAAACTCAAGATTATGAAAGAGGGGATAATTACTTAAGAAGAATGCCAAAAAGGAAGTGATGCAGAATACCATGTAAAACGTGATGCCGATTATGGATTTTCGAAATTCATACCAGCCCGGGACTCAGAGAGTTGGTCACTCTGGTGAAAGCTGCGTTGACACATACGTATACAGCTATTCAGAATGTATTTGAATGCTTTCATGAACTTGTCAAAATTTCCTATTGAGAAATTGACTGGCATTACGACTACATCGTTGTTGCACTCATCCACATGAACGAGGTTGACATTTCCATTGTTGCTAAAAGCGAATGTGGCTCCCAGTTTCAATCCGGTGATATTCACTCTCATTGAGTGCAAGTCACCGTAAGTCGTAATGAATGCCTGAAAAATATAATCAGTATGTAGAAGAACTTACAAAATGGAACGAGACGTGGGGCATTGAAATATTGCAACCAAAATTGTCATTTTCTACTGTCAAGCGTGAGCATTTTGAAACCCATGATCCTTTATTTAAGTTTAGCGCCTTGAAATTTGTCTTTTCTATTGAAATTTCCTTCAGTGCACTGTACATCGCAGCACTTGCTCCACTTTCCATATTCGTGTCTCCATCGTTCACCTCATCAACTGAATCTGAATTGGACTGCTAAATGAATCGTACTTACGAAACCTAGAAAAAGCTGAGCTGAAAGCCAGCAGAATAAGGAAGAGTGTTTTAGTCATTTAGAACCTATGAGCGAGTGAGTCTTTGGGTCGGTGAAGTTGCAAGAAAGTGGGTTCAAATTGTGTCTCACATATTTTCTGAAAAAGAAATTCTCCAATCGTTTCCTATAAACTAGACGGAATTATAGACAAACACGAAATATTGATTTCATTATGAGGAATCCTTGCAATTCTGAGCTATTGAGTATTAATGTGTGTGCAACGTTCCACTAGCAGAGTAGCCTGGCAAGAAGGCAGGTTCACACATTGAAATTCACCTCTCGTTTGGGAAACCGGCATTCCTAAAATGCTTTGCATAGTTGCAGTGAGGTGAAGTAGAAGAGAAAATGAATGAATGCTAATAAACTTTTCTATTAGGGATACATTTTAGATGATGGTGACTGTTTGGATTTCAGGCGCAGTTAACGTTCTCGACTGCATATTCCTTTGAACTGAGCCAGAAAAAGTGCGTGGTCTAGATGAACTAACTCTAAGGTCTCTCGGCCATGTACTTACGACATTGTGACTCAACACTTTCTTGTGCGTGCCCTGAAGGCAATTCAAAGCATATAAATACCCACGGGCTAGAGCAGCCCCTTCATCTCTCCCTTAGCCAAGACCTGGTTGACATTCTTACATTCTCTTTATTGATCCAGACATCTGGCAACCTCCCCTACGAGACGATAGATAACCCTGTGGAAAAGTGCATGCGCCATCGTTGATGGTAAACTTGCGATCAAGAGAACAACACGTGCCCATGTACCGCTTAATAACCAGTCGGTTAACGGAACACAATATCAGCCACTGCCTCTGTGGCTCACGACGCCATGCCCGAGCAACATGCACATCCTCCTCTCTCCAACACTCCGCAATACCACTAAGGCACTCACGAGGTAGTGATCCGTGCACAAGCTCAAGAGAGAAGGAGCAGAATTGGTGGTTTTTGGAGGGTAGAGGTTATGCATTTACAGGCGTCGCGTTATCCCTTGATTTTCTAATTGAGAGTAACAATTTAACTTGGGATTCATTTTTTTTCATTCTGGTAAAACTGGCTTTGACGTAGATAACTGACTTTAACAAATACTCCATTTATGTAATCTTTTCAGTACGAAACTAATATACACCATAAGGTCAGTTGCAATTTACCAACAGACAGGAATTTAAGATGACGAAACGTCTCTACCAGACCTTTTTAAGACGAGTGTGTCCACATTTTGGTGACCTGATAATCTGGTCAAGAGCCGAACCAATGAGAATCCACAAGCAGTGATTCAAGGGGATGAGGTATAATGTCAAGGGAATTTACTCTTAACTGATTAGTGGGTGAGGCTTTGTGTAAGCTTAGGCATCCGTCCAGAAGTATCTAATTTGTCACCTCTGCATAGCTCTGTGCCATTAAATATTCGGGCCTTTTTATATTACCAATTCAGCATTAGGCCATAAACGATTTTACTTGGTGAAACACGTTGGAAAGCGCAGTTGGTTGGTCTCGCAGTACCTCCCATATGTTCTGTCTGCAAATTACCTCATCCAAATTAAAGAAATTTAAGGAGCATTTTAGAACTTCTAATGGCTTTACACATTGCTTTTGTGTTAGGATTCACTTAAATGAATCGATTTTTGCTTTACCGAACAGTTAAATTAAAATCCGATTGGCTGAAAACCCCGCTAGCCTGGAAGAGCATAGAGGCACATACTGCTGTAATTATTTGAGAAAGAGAACTCAACAGCATACGAAGCGGCTTAAATCATTTGCCTGGCTGATAGAACGGCTTGTGTGAATGAGGGAAGCTGTTTCCAGAAGATGGTCTAAGAAATTTACAAGTGGAAATTTCCCTCTCCACGAAAATGATGATCAAACTGGACGACGTCTGGTTGAAGTTAAACAATGACACCTCCATGAAGCGGCTCTTAATACGAGTACTGCGGTATCAGCTGCGTTAGAATTGCCAATTAAGCTTTGTTCGAGCCTCAAAAGCATTCATCTTCATCTCCAAAAGGTGAAAAACTAAGTGAATGTCTCTAGCCGATTCGTCGGCTCATGGGTATCCTTACTTTAACTGTTTATGAAACAATATTTCACCAGCTATTCTTTGGTCGTACTCCCATGTTAGCACGGTTTCATTCAAGCAAATTTCCATTTTTTATTTACAAAACAAAGTTTGGTTTGGTTTAATACATCAAGGTGGAAAAATAATGTCCTTCCCAATAAGACGTTGTAAAATGCCCCTTTAAATTTCGTTCAATTGTGGCATGTAGCGATACGATTCGCGTCTCAATAAGGACGGACGGCTGATATCAAGATTGTACTTAGTTAAATGAACAGCTTATAACGATAATCATTCTGAATTCTGATCAAACGTTGAAATGATATTACAAGTGACACACTACAAGTGATTTCTAGCACTGTATTAATAATTGTCTCTCAAGTATTCCATCTTAGGGTAACAGACTAGTCAAACCATAGGAAATGAACAAGCTCATCGTCAAAGCTCCAGCGCATAGACCACTTATGCGATTACTACTACTCATTGCATGGTCTTGAGGTAGCGTTCGTCAGTGCCTTTAAACTGTGCTCAGTACCATTAGATTACAGAGAAGAGGGAGTATTCTCATCACCTGCTCAGCGCGACATTAGCTACGCAGTCTGGAAGGCCTAGTTACTATCATGTCCTCAATCTCACAGCATGCCTACCAAACCTAGTTAGTAGTCTGCCCCATAGCCAATCAAATAGAATATAATTTGACTAGCTGAACGAATGAAAACTCAACGATGACGTTGTAGTCGCCTGGCTGACGTATACTCAGCATCACGAAGCCATACAACTTTCCGAGTTCACGAAACGTCTGGCCACAGCAAGTGACTCAGCTTAACCGTCACTTGACTTTATCGACAAATTTCATCACTTTATAGGCCTCAGGCTAAGAACAAACCTTGGCCTGTCTCAATCATCAATTATAAGGTCACAAAAGGGGAAAACATTGATTTTGTTGTCTCAAACCTTCTTCCGGGGAGACGAAGGAACAGTCTGCCGCTCACACAAAATTGAAGTTGCGTATAAATTCGATCATTAAATGAACCTGGTCCATGGGCAAGACAAGGCAACAAAGGAGTACTCAAGAAGTTACCTTGCTCCCGAATTTCCGTATATCTCGTAAAAATGATAGAATTTGTTATGCTGTCGCAGTCAGTGCAATTTCAAAATGGCCAAAGGTTGGTGATGTACAGCAAGCCTCTTGCAAAGCCACCCTTATTACAATGGATTGGCAAAACAGTGGAAACACCTGGCATTTTGGCATCATAACCTAGAAATATGTTTTAAACAATGGTATTCTGAAACAATTTAAAGTTTAATGTTCATTTAAAAGAGTGGTCAGAATCTCATCAAAATGGCAGACCTCTTGGACTTTTAAAGAGGCCAAATTGACGGTGCTCTTATCTCAGGCGCTAGTGTAACAGAAACTTGTGGCGGAATGGTTGCACTCCAATTCTCTTGCTAGACGGATCAACAATAGTAAGAACCTCTCTTAGACGTATCGCCTTTTCCAGATAGCATAAGATAAATTAAGCGTTTCAGGCGCGATGGAGGAGAAGACTACCGGAGAAGAGTGTTCATTAGAAGCGCGCTTACCAGAATGTTGGATAGAAGCTCAAGTGGAATAGGAACAAGTGGACATGACTCAGACTTCCATTGGGGCCAGGGGACTCCAGTAGTTTGAGGACATGAGAGCAACTAGGCTGTCCAGACAGCAGAGCTGACTTCAAGCCGAGACAGTGATGAGAATGGAGACATGCGTACATGCTGGATTTAAAAAAGAAATTTTACAAAAAAATCCGAAAGTGTATTGAAAGTTTAAATTGAAAGACACGTAGATTTCTAGATTTGATGTGTTCATATTTTTTTGGCAACAACACAATTTATCATAAGCCAATCAGATGTATCCTAATTATGCATTGATGATTAATCATTTTCCAATTCCTTTTATACGAACTGCAATTGTAGTTAAAAGACTACGAAACAGCGATTTTCGTGTAACGTCGTATATGGAATGAGCTGAATTTCAGAATAGGTCTAATCTTGCTTTAAGTATTAGTTGCTCTTACGATTAACAAGTTAACTAGCAACTTCTTCTATTCCAATAATGACAATCCAAGCCTTCAACTACACTTTCCAATGAACAAATATAAAACGCGCTTTTCATGATCTAGCAAAATGGTTCCTTCTCCTTAATTATCAGTAATCGTGCAAGATATTGCTGCATAACTGTACGTAGGCAAGTGCTTAATTCACGACACGGCTTTCAAGAATAATTGAAAGTGGCCACGATGGTCTACTCAGTAATTTCCGGTAAGGAACACGAATCCCAACGTATTTTCCACTGCTAGGATTGATGCACAGCGCTTCTTGAAAGGTGTTCTGAGTGCTTTTGCTGTAGATTTCGGGAAAAATATACTTTATAAATAAATAGAAGGCTTTGTGAATGACTTACGAGAAATGTTTTGTTAATGAGGAAAAATAACTACTTCAATCACTATGATTCACTGAGTGGTCGACTTCTTCTTAAAAGCAAAACACACTAAACTTAACACGACTGTTGTCTCCAACTAGTGGGGCCTGATCATGCTCCTTATTCTCATCACCGGCTCAGTGCGGGGTCAGCTACCCAGACGCAACAAACCAGAATTTGGACAGCTTCCCATCGTGCCCCTTTGTTCCTGTACCACGTATAAGCGCTTGAGTGCATTCTCCACTTAGCACATACGTATCTAATAAACGCCGGGGCACACGCCTCCTCTTCATCCTCCGGTAGAGGAGCCTTCTCATTTGGGGTACGTAATCGGTTTTGGAGAGAATTTAAGTGCAACCCTCCCGCCACAAACTGGCTGATTCTCTTCCAAAGGCGGCAGTCAGTATCATTGAGACGGTACCTGCCATACGAGCAGCAACAATTTGGCCTCTTCGAAAGTCCTAGAGGTTCGTCATTCTATAATTTTATAACATATTTTTAAGTCCCAAAAAAATATTTATTTTAAATAAATATATCGAATAATAAAAATGCGAAGCAAAACATGGATTGTATAAACCATGTGGAAGGATTATGATGAGAACGTTGGGTGTTTCCACTATTTTGTTAAACCCTTGTGTCTGCTTTAAAATAGGTTCAGTTGACACAAAAATTAGGCTTTAATAGTAGACGACTTAATTTGAAATAACCGCCGCCATAAGAATCTTGTACGGCCTCAATCCAACTAGCTTTAAAACTGATTGATTGTAAAATTTCCATGGAAAATGTTGTCAGTTACTTCTGTCTTCGATTGATTGAGCTCTCGTAGCTAAAATTTGTAGAGGTTGACGAGGTCGAACATTGGACTAGTGTACTTCAGCAGTTTTTTTAGAATGGTCCAACGATTCGTTTGACTACTTCGTTTGCCCCACTACAAATCAAGACTCAACTACAGTGGTAGAAATTCCATGTGGATTTGAGAATGCAGATCCCTTTTTTGAAATTGTTAAATTAATTGTACGGATTTGATTGTAAACTGTACAGAGACCAGAATTTTCTCTCCATTTTGATAAACAGCATGATTAATTATAGCTAAATTTCCGAGGAGTGAGGTCTACTGAGGGATGATGCAAAAACAAAGGTGAAAGTAACTGGATTGAACCCGAGGCACCCTTTCAAGCTCAGGTAGGGTCTTAGAGTGAAACGTATTAGCTGGACTGGAAATCCACGTCTCTGCGGCACCTTACCAGCCAAGTACCTCGATTGTATCCAATTGGAGTTTTACTGGAAGACCTATCTGTGCCACAATATCGGTTAAGAATTGATCAATTATTAACAACCGTGTTTGATTGGCTTAATTTGATACGTCCTGTCTTTTATCTTTCAAATAATCTATGAGTATGGGACCCTAACATTTCATTTCCATTTAAAGAGCAATTAAAATAAGTCGGTTTACGTCGTGCACAACCTGTCTACAAAGTAATTTATCACATGCAATCTGAAATCCTTCAATTAGACAAATTTGGCGAATAAAAATTGGATAGCAATGCTAAGGATTTATCTAAAAGAATTTTTACGTGCACTGATACTCCTAACTGTAAAAAGATGCCACTATTCAGGCTTATGGAAGTTTATAATCCTACTTTTCAAAATCAATGAAACATTAGCACAATTTATTTCCAAGTTTCCATAGTCGAAATCGGTATTTGAAGACAATTTTTCAATAGCATCAATTCTTTGAAACATTGCTTAAAACTTTGCAACGATTATGGGATGCGCTGATATGGATGCGCTTTTCAAGGACAGGACACTAACGACCACGGGAGAATCACAAATCTCTTAGTTATGATTTGTGTTCAGTCGCTTGAATAAGCGGTCAAAAATCCCTAGGGCAGTGTGCAAGCATCATCTCAGCTGCCACTTGCTGTTTATTTCTCCTAATACAATTTTACACTTCCATCCTCGCTTCCCTTTTACCTTTGGACGCTTTTGGGAGTTTTACTCTAATAGCAATCACTACCGGCAATATCATTGGTGGTTAGTTTCGAAGTACCCATGAGCAACCATTCCAAATTTAAGATTTATGATGCAGTTTCTCTCAGAAATTTCTGTCAAGTTTCGCAAAATTCATGATTCATTTATTGTTACGCACACAATTTTATTCAATTATGTTAGCCTTTTCGACTTTAGACAAAATTAATGATTCTTTGGCTGCAAACGCTGCTTATTTTGTGGAGCGTCTATTAATCTGATTTACGTCGTCCAATAGCAACGGCCCACGCACGTCTCTCAACGCAATTAAGGCTACCCAATAGGAACAACTCGAGGAACCACTCTACCAATCAACGACGAGTTCTCCTTAGCCGAAATAAGTTGTAGCTATAAATAAGACAACTACCGGCTTGCTAAAACGCACACACGCTCGTACGCTACGAGATAACGTGGTTCTGTCTCTCTTGGGTTGGAGATTATTGCAGTAGGCACAAACCACTACAAATTGGTAACCCCGCGTTTGAACAGTCTTGCACCTTCGCTTGAAATCCTGCTCATCCTCGTTCCTTCCTATAACGAACACCACAATCAGTATGTACGCTGATCCCAACCTCTCCGACCCACAAGTACACGCCGTCTCATTGACACTTCCCCCTTACATACCTCAGAACCCACAATCATGGTTCCTTCAGGTGGAGAATCTCTTCGAATTGCGCTCCATAACGAGCCAGAAAACGAGGTACCTTCACACGTCAATCAATCTCCCCGGAGATGTCGTCACCCAAGTCCAAGACATATTTATGAACCCTCCCAAAGAGTCTCCCTACGATGCGCTCAAAAATGCAGTCTTAAAACGCTACACAGATTCCAAGGAGACTAGACTTCAACAAATCCTCTATGGACTTGAGCTCTGTGATCGCACCCCCTCCCAACTCCTGCGGTATATGCGTACACTGGTCGCAGACTTCACGTCGGACGAGCGCGTCTTGAAACAACTCTGGATCAAGCGACTACCCCCCAACTTCACACCAATTTTGGCATTCGCCATGGATAACTTCTCGCTAGACCAGCTAGCCGAAATGGCTGACCGAGTTTTCGAATACTCGCGCGCATCAAGAGTCCATAATATAACCCATACGGATCTCACAACCGACCAAATCGTTCAGCGCCTGTCGCGATTAGAGCTCGCTCTTTCGAACAAACGTCCCGCTGACAGGTCGAGCAGGCCCTCTACCCCAAGGAGAGGCGGACGGAGCGTCTCCAGGAACAACAACCGAATCTGCTATTATCATCGCACCTTCGGTAACGCTGCGAGGAAGTGCCGACCCGGGTGCAGTTACTCTAAATCAACGACACCCAACCAAGGAAAACCCCAACGCCAGTCATTAACGGCGACCGCTGTAACTGGCGAGTCTGTGAGTCGCCTCTTCTATGTCATCGACAGGAACTCATCCTTCAGGTTCCTCGTCGACACCGGTTCCGAAGTGAGCGTTCTCCCTCGCTCCATAGAAAAACGCCACCTTCTGCCCACCGTTCTCTCCCTCCAGGCGGCCAACCAGACAAGGATAGCAACGTACGGCCAGAAACTCCTCAACCTTGACCCTGGCCTACGAAGAGACTTCCCCTTCATCTTCCCAATTGCTGACGTCCACCAACCCATCTTAGGAGCTGATTTTCTTTCCAAGTTCGACCTGATCGTCAACATCAAAAACCGGTTATTGCGCGACAACCTCACTTCCCTCAAGGTCGTCTGCAACACCAACACCTCTAAATCAATCGGTATACAGTTCCTACACCCCGTTGGTGACAAGTTTTCCGCTATCCTTCGTGAGTTCCCCAAATTATTCAAGGTAACAGCCAACCTCACTGAGGCCAACCATGATGTCAGACATCACATATGCACCAAGGACCAGTCGGTACACTTCAAGCCGCGTCGTCTCTCCCCAAGGAGACTCAAGGCAGCAAAATCAGAATTTCAACACATGGTCAACCTAGGCATCGTTCGGCCTTCTAACAGCCAATGGGCTTCCCCCTTGCACATGGTTGCTAAGAAAAACGGTGACTGGAGACCTTGCGGAGATTACCGAGCCTTGAAGAAGATCAAGGTCCCTGACCGTTATCCGATCCCTCATATCCATGACTTTTCTCTGCACTTGCAAGGCAAGACAATCTTCTTCAAAATGGGTCTGGTACGCGCTTACCACCAGATCCCGATGGCTCCTGAAGATATCGCGAAGACAGGCGTAATCACTCCCTTTGGGCTTTTCGAATTCCTTCGCTTGCCCTTTGGTTTACGCAACGCGGCTCAGTCCTTCCAGCGATTCATCGACCACGTCTTCAGAGGTTTGGACTTTGTCTATGCCTATATTGACGATGTCCTCATCGCCATCTCAAACGCTGACGAACACAGTCAACATCTAAAGCAGGTTTTCCAACGGCTAGACCAGTACGGCATTACTCTTGGGTTGGAGATTATTGTAGTAGGCACAAACCACTACAATTTTAATTAAACTTATCAAAATGAAATGTTACTAGGTGTTTAAAATGACTGAATAGGAGTAAAAGTTTATTATTACGGAGTCAGAAATGTATAGACCTTGAAATAATAAGTCACTTATCTGAAACCACACCCAGTGGATAAAAATAACTAAAACAAAACCACTGCACATACGAGTTAAAGAGTTTTCTACGAAACCAATAGAACATTGATAATCCGCTTTCAAAAAGTCTATTAAGAAGGTAAAAGAACATTTTATTGGAGTGTTACGCTGGGAGAAATTGAATGCTCAACCACATCAATGACATTATCTCTCGTCTACATCATTACGAGAAATCAAAGCAGACATAGATCAGTTGCTGGTGTTTTGTTTTAGCTGAAGCGAGAACAACGATACAGGTTACCATAAATGATGTAATTTTTTCCATTTTAAATGTACCAATTTCATACTGGGAAACATAATTTTCTACAAACATCAACAAAATGTAAAATCTTATAACATTGAAAGCGCCTTGAATTCGTCACTCACCAAACCGGATACAAGTGTCTACGAGATTTTAAATTAGATTTCGTCCATGGAGAACACATTAAAACATTGTTTTTTCACGTACATGCTCACACTACTCGCCACCCATATGCACCCATAGCTAGAGCAAAAATATGAAAATACGCAAAAATAAACATTAAAGAAGTCAACAAACGTTGCAAATAAAGGAAAAAATTGTTAAAATTTCGAGATTCTTAAAATTATTTGAGAATAATTAGGCTGATAGCACTATTTCACATAAATTTGATACAGTCCATAACTCACCAGTGCCGAATTTCTAGAATTGAACACGAAAGCTTGAATGCATAAATTTATGGAACAATATTTAGCATATGTACTAGAAAATAAACACGTTCCGGATTGCCTGCAGCCAAAAGTGGGACACTAATGCAAAATAGATTAGGAGAACACGTTAAAATGACAAGGCCTTTAACTGAACCTACCAAGTAAAATTGAAAGGATAAATAAGTAAATAGCTATTTTTGATAATATTTAGTAAGGTTTAAAAGTTTCTATTTACAAACCAGTTCCATTTATTTCGACTTAGGAATAGTGAAATACACTGAAATTCAAAAATTCCAAGAATATGCAGCTAATCAACTTACTATAGCCTTAAAATAATAGCAAATCTTCTTATCCTTCCTATTAGATTTACTAAAACTCAGACGGACTCACTGTAAACATCCCTACTGCAATTTGCGGAAGTCAT
>JAUOZQ010001207.1:0-16596 GCA_030710315.1 Anomotaenia brevis
AACTCACACTGTTGGAATCCAGAGAGTGAGGACACCGCTCCATTTCCAACCAGCCTGTTACTTCTCGTTCTCCTTCAACTGACTCATTGGTGATATCTAACCCATGATTTAACGATTTATTTTAATCCTCACAGAGATTATTCATGAAGTTTTTCTTCAATGCTAATTCCGTTTTGAGATATCTTGCAAACTTTCTTTTCATTGTAATTATGTGTGTCTTACATTTTACTGGCGTTGTTTGGTCTTCTAAAAACAGGTAATTTCGGTGACTCTTATAGCTGGATAACGCAGTGGAAGCATCGCGCTGAATATATATAGCAAGAATATATATAGAATGTATAGATAGCAAGATCCACAGAGACACTGCCAACTTATGCGTTAGCCAAGTGTGAACATGACTGAACCGAAAGTGCACATTTTCATTCTGCTGCCAAAGTGAACAGCCTAAACTCCTATCTTACTCAGTTTTCACTATAACCGTTTCATATAGAAGCAGGAATTTCAAAATAATTTTAACAGTTATCAATATAGAAGAAAGAGTGCATTTTTATTGTGTACAATCTAAAAGAAGCAGAAATCTATACTTATCTTTATCACACCAGGTTGAATTATGCAAAAACATATCTATTTTAAATGTGAAATTAGCAAAGCACAGATATATTTAGCTAGACGAATTATATTTGAGAGGCTGAACGATGATCAGTGAAGCTGGTCATGCCACCGTTATAATATTTACTCGTTCTCCACCTCAGAAAATTTCACAAAATGCGATGTTCGCCGTTCGTTGAAATGCTCATATTTCAAGCTTTTAATATTATTTCAGCTGATGAGGAAAAATACATTGGTTAAATTGTTGGCCACTAGTAAATTATCAGCTACATTTAAACCAGGCTCTTTCAGGCTCTCTAGAATGCAAAACTGTATGATATCATAAAAAGTGCAATTTTAAAAAGGGCAACTTTACAGTTAGAAGGGAAAAGCGATGATCGACGGAGAACCTGGTAATAAGAAAGTCTAGGTGTCGGCAGTAACAATGGACAACTTGGACAACCTCTATTGGAAAGCAATCAGTGATGAACAGCTCGTGCATTGCAAAAATCATTGATACAACAGTAGCAGTCTGGAAAAGGAAGGGGAGTCTCTGTCGTGGCTAGTGTAATTGGCTGCTCGTCTCCTCTTTAATAATCGCGCCTGGGGATACCATCATCCACCTAAGTGCTTAAGATTGAGAGAGGTATCAAGTACTCTTGGCTGTGAGTTGAGTTTCCTTTGACACAGCCATATCGTCTCAAGTCGACTAGTGGACTGTTTGAAAGAAGAATGAACTACCTTTCTGAAATCTCCACCCAGCAATTATCTTCTGGCCCGTAACCAGATTCGCAAGTGCCTCGGTGGAGTAGATTTCCAGAAGAAGGTGCCTGCTCTTGCGATTCCCAGAAACTTGGCCGATATTCTGATTTCCATCGGCATCTGTCGTGAACACACGGAGCGGATCGGAGTCCTGCTCTCCCATTTTAACCCTCCCAAGTAGTCGATGTGCCCGATTTTGAAGGTGAGAGTGAGCACGTGAACTCTTCTCCATTTGAAATTATGTTCCCCTTCCTGTGGCCCTTCTTTACCACTCCGTGAACACCTCATTCGCTTTGCCATTTTGATACAAGCCTTGGTGGCTCTACTCAAACATATCCAAGCTTTTTGCGCCAAATGTACTTGTTTATATATTGCATAATCTTTTTTCACAAAACTTATTCGTATATTTTCTCACCTTTCAAAGTGGGCTGCCCTGAGGGCGAAGGATGAGGGCACCAGCTAACTAACAAACCATCCAATAGATGATGAAATGCTAATCGAGCCGCTGATTGGTCGCTAAGGTGAATGCGTGTGCACACCGCGCTTGCTTTGGCATTTACGCTGCATGCGCCTCAGTTGACCTCGAAACACCACTCACAGTGTTCAAGCACACATCCTCACTAGCTTACAAACACCTTTTACGCCAATATGATCATCAACCATTTCCGTCACTTTGATTGTCAAGATGCCTTCGCAGTAGCAGGCGCAACGGATATGAAGGGAGCATATTTGAGGACATTAGTAAACAAATTAGCAGTTGTTTGCTTCTGTGATGTATATTTTTAACTTCCAATTATCTCTTGCTGGCACAAAAGAACAGTCTACATGGCTATGGACTGGATGTTCACCAACTGGTAAAATTATCGATCCAAAATCTACTCTGCAACTACAACCAGGATGAGCTCGAGCAATATCGCTCCTTACTTCCACAGTCGGTAGCCTCCTTGGCAAAGATTTTCGGAATTCATGTGGCTGGGAGATGTTAGTTCAATCAATAACTGGATTGGTATTCTAATCCAACTAGTTTTTCACCCGAAGATCATCGAATTATGTCAGGAGAAGCAGCAGGAAGAACACTTATGGATACCGTCTTCCTCAGGAGTGCCGGAAATTCAAGGACTTAGGAAGCCAAGTGGAGAATAAGTTGCTCTTCTGACACAACCCAACTCTCGCCCATTGGCAGCAGGAAAGTGATGATGATGATGATGATGATGACGATGATCCATTTGGTCCCTGTTTCAACTCGACTCCTTGGAGCCAATACAATCTCAGGAATTCTTGTCTTAAAATGCATTAGGTTACCGTTACCGGGAACTCGGGAATGCAGGGATCATTGCAGCTATAGTTTCAAGCTAGACTGACAAGCTTAACAAGAAACCCAACCGAGACAATTTTATGAATATCCAGTCCGTTGGCGAGAAGTCGATAATAATTTCAATTGCTTCCTCGGTCAAGTTAGCGAAAAATTATTTGCTTAATATCCCACTCTCTCTTCCTAATGGGCTCAACGTTCTCCTCTTCAACGTTCTCCCTTAGTGTAATTGAAGTATTGAAAGGACAGAAACTCACAAACAGGATAACTTTTCTTATAAATGTTTAAACCTATTTGGATTTCTGAATTCAAATTAATGGAGTAGATAAAGCAGAAGCTGGTGGATTGTTCTTCAGCAGCACCCTGGGTGTAACGTTCGATTTCGTAAAGATATTGTAGGAAATTGAAGCAAAAGTCCCACTAGACTTATTTTGCCTCATATTTCTTTGCCATAATAGCACTGATGTTTGGTTTGTGTTTATTTTCTTGTTTAGCTAAAAATAATTTGGCATTCTTGCATGGTTGGGCTGGTTTCGTAGGAGGTCCCCAGTCTCTGAAAATGCAATTATCCACTTGAGAAGTTAATTTATCCCAATTACAATCTGTTTTATGAAACAATTTTTTATGAAATTTGCCAATCTTTTAGAAAGAAGATATTATTTTTCGAACCCAATTGTACTGGGTATCGAATGTTTTAAAAAGTCAAAACCAAAACACGTGAACTCGGCTTTTGTTGGTGAGATGACTCGACCATATTTGCAATAGAATCAAGCCAATGGAATTCACTGCTGATTCTTGCTCGTCACGGCTACGATCTCGGTGGGAGCCAATATTCGCCTCGAGGGAAAATGGACCATTAAAGTCATTTAAATAACAAGGCTGACAGCTCCTTAATGGAGGAAATTAAGTTTATATAATTCAAAAGATTACTTAAATATTACTTGACGGGATACGTGGAGGAAGAGCAGCGAGTTAAGCAAATGTAAATATTGTGTGCTTTATAATAAAAACCTCATTTATTGATGATCGAGTGACCACTGTGCGCGCTCTCACCAGTCTGCCTTAATGACCACGATTTCCGCCAAACGATAACTATATGTTAATGACAATTTAGAGTAATAGAAGGATTCACAACTACACCCAATGTTTTAATAAAAAGGGTTAAATTATACCATTTAGGGCTTCAGTTATTTATCTTAATTTCCTAAGAAGCTGAGGGTAAGTGAGTTATGTTCAGACCTCAGTGACCTAAGTGACAAATTGAATGTTATTAATACGCATAAACTTAAAACTCCATTAGTAGTTTGGTCAAGACCTTAAAGAGCTTGGGGTATGCTGAATGAGTCAACCAATATCCATTATCGAATGTGTGTACACCCGCACCATCTTACTAATTTATAAACCCAGAGAGCATTTGTTGGATTCAACACACCACATCGAGTTGTTAAACAAGCGTCGTTGTGAATATTCCTCGCAAAAAAAGTGTACCTTTTTGTTGTCCTAACCACAGCAGCTGATTTCCAACTGTTTCTATCTGCGTTCTATCAACGGCCCATTTGCCGCCATCTAACCAACCATGTTAAGACGGTATTTCTCCGGAAATTTGTTTGACCTTGAGCATAAATATATAATTTTATATCAAACTGGTCTTCACTGAATACCCGTTTATTGAAATTACCTTAACGGGCTATTTAGCTTAAGCAGATGAAGGCGTTTATGGGAATTGAATGCATCCACTGGTAGGTAAGTTTGCTTCAGGGGAAAACTATTCTCAACTCTGCAGTTGCGGTTCGAAAAATCCCACGAGGAATGGATGACGTCGGTCGACCAGTCTAACAAGTTGGGAGAAGATCGATTTAGGTGCCGTCTGTTGGGGTCTTCTTGTAGTCGGAATCAGCGCCGGCTGCCAACAAGAGATCTCGCCGCCAGAGGGCGAAATTCGCACTCCCAATTGGCCCAGTGAGTTCCCCGCTCGTCAGAGCTGCTCTTGGCAAACCACTGCCACTCCCGGTCATCGTGTCAAAGTCGTAAGCTCTCAGCCAGCTCCCCCCAACCCCAACTCCACCCATAACAACCCACATTTTATGTGTTATTTCGATTTCAACTGAGAAAGAGCGTGTGTGTAGCTATGATTATATAGCGTTAATATACTATACCAAGTCCCGAAGATGAGTAGCGATAGCAATAGGGTGAGGTTGTAAGAGCCAGTAAGATTTCGACCCAAATCCAACCGTTGGCTGATTTGAACTCCCTTCGGATTGAAGGTCGTCATAGAGCTTAGACAAGCACTACCTGAAGCATATTTTAAAGCTAAAGATAAGAAGAGGACTCTATTGATATTTTTCGTTAGGTATTAGACGCATTCGAAGTTGAATCACATCAGCAATGTATGTACGACCGTGTCATCGCTTACGACGGTTTGACAACCGATTCTCCCCAATTGGGTCGATACTGCGGCAGTAGGAAACCCTCCCCAATCATCTCTACTGAAGGTTCTCTCCTACTGACCTTCAATGCCGACGGTTCTGTACAAAGAAAGGGCTTTCGAGCTCAACATTCTACAGGTCTGTTAAATTCCACCACATTTAGCCGGCCCTCTCCTAATTATACATATATGAGTAGAATGTATTTCGACTCTAGTTTGTGGTGGTGAACTGAAGGCAGATGTAACACCACAGAACCTATTTTCACACGCCAAATTCGGTGATTTGGACTACCCAGTCAACCAGCAGTGTTACTGGACGATCCACTCGAACCTGAAGAACTACACCATGCTCATCAGGTTCCTCTTCGTCGAAGTTGAGGAGGAGACACTTTGCACGTGAGTATTCAAGGATTTCGAATGTTTATTTCACTTTACTTTCTTTCCAGGTACAAGGTGATTTGTTTAAATTTCAGTTATGACTACGTGAAGATATTCGACGGATCCGATGGAAGCGCTCAGCGTTAAGGCGAATATTGTGGTCGGAAGGTGGGGTTGATAATGATTGCGGAACTACTGAAATTGGAATAAGTAGATGACGCCCATTATTGTCCATTCCAGCTACCGCACGATGCTTATGCGGCGTCAGGAAGCATGCACATCCAATTCTACACGGATGACACAATCAGTGGCAAGGGATTGCACGCACAATACCAACTCGTCCCCAATGGAGCAGTGGCCAATCAGAACCAACTTGCCCTCTCACCAATCGTTAAGTTGCCCAACTCTCCCCTTCCCCTCATTCTATGGATCCGAGCAGCCTGCGTATCGACCGCGTCGGCAGTCGGCTGTTAATCCTTCCAGAGCCACAGCCACAGCCAGAGCCAGAGCGCCCATCTACGGAAGCCGCTTTGTCTCCGGCATCCGGCAAGGACTTCGCCTTGGGTGAGTCAAAAGAGTCTCTATGGCAACTATCCCCAGCAGCCAGTGCCAGCCGACCCACCTCCTCCTACTACTGCCAACAACGCCGCCACAGCCAACAGCCAACAGCCAATTACGTTCCTGGAGAGTCCCCTACAGAGCCAATCATCAGCAGGCGCTACCTCAGGCTCAGGCACCCCTTCAAAGACAGACTCCAACCCGCACTCGTATTTTCAATCCCCACGCTGGATGGAGCTCCAACGACTCCTGACGGATGCATCTCCAACTGAGAACCGACGTTGATTACGGCATTCATGAGGTTGGTGGGTTAATGAGCAGCTAACTTCAGGCGTCTACGGCCAACGAGGGAAGGCCTCCGAAGTCTAGACGACCGTCTGGCAGACAGACGACCTCCTACCGTCGCATTTCCACCACGTAGGTGGCCGGCAACTCGCGATTCTGTGTTGTGCACCCACAACCCTCCCTCCCCCACTTCATGACACGAAGGACATTGCAATCCCTAGCGGATCCCTCTGACGAACGCCGCAATGGACATCTCACCAATGCCACCACCACCACCTCCACTGCCACCGCCACGCAAAATCTACCAAAAGACGTTGAGAGTCGCGAATTTCTTAGGGAGAATAGTCCTTCCCAGGTAGGGCAGTAGAAGCGGAGACAAAACTGCGGATTCGGAAACAACCTGTTTTTGCTCTAATTGGAAAGAACTTAGCTAAAGCTAAATATTCTAAATACTCACCCTAATTACCTTAATTGTTGCGGAGGTACACTCGATCGGCACCATCTATTACTCATATCTTAGGGGTGAGAAAGTGAGGTTCGGACCTTTGTGACCTGCTAATTGTTTACTATTCGTGCACTTAACCCCCTAAAACCACATTAATAGTTTGGCCTTGACCTTAACTGGCTTAAATATGCTAAATGGATCACCCAATTATCCATTATCGAATTACAATCGCGTCGCTCATTGGTCCATTTGGTGAATGAGTGCGCAGCGCACACCCGCACTTTCTAACTAATATTTATACACAGGCCACAGTATTCAGACAAACACAGTCGCTGGAATACCACAGCCACTTCTGCCGTTTAGAAGAATAATGACTTCATCAAACGAGATAATTGAGATCGCCTGCTTCAGTCATGATCGTCCAGATTGTTGTGAGATCATCAAAGTAGCAAGCGCTGAGGATTTGAAACGGCTTCTGGAGCGTCAAACCAGTCATCCGTTCAAAATAAAAACGCAAATTTCCACTTTCAGATCCATAGGCTGGGACTTCATTCATGAGATGACTCCCGCTATGCTTGTCATTGAATCAGGCCACTGGGACTTGCTGAAGATTCTCATTCGCCAAGGTTACGATGCCAATCGGCGCCAAACCTTGATTCGAATCGGAGGCCGTCGACCAAACACGGATTTACCAGGCCAAAACCCCACTTATCACCTCTCTACAGAGGAGGAGATTCCTTATGAGTCCGCTTTGGATTACTTTTTCGATTACGTGTTCGACAAAGTGAACGAAAACTGGTTTTTCTTAAGACCCCAAAAGAAGATTTTTGAACTTCGGCAATACCGGTTCCTGAGCGAAATGGACAGACTTCTCATCCTTGGACTCGATGTTCACAAAATGGACTCCATTAGGGTTTTTGCAAAACTGGGCCGATTTTTTATCAGGAATCTCCAAGGAAACTACAATCACAATCAGAATGAGCGCTACTTTCCCGAGTTCCCCGACAATGAATCCCCGCCATTGCACGAGCTCACCGCAATCGACAGCCTCTTCAGGCATGGATTTTCAGACTTCGATTTCCTCAAACACTTGGAACCAAGGTTTAATTGGATCGGTCTCCTAGTAAAACTGGTCACCCATCCGGGCATCAACAAATTCTGTTTGGAAAGGGAAGCAGAAGAACTACCGCGTATCATACAAATGGCTGCTCGTCTTCTAGTCAATTTCCTCGCCTGGAGACATCATCTTCCTCCAGAGTCCCTCAATGCTGTGAGGCACTTGTCACAGCATCTGGAGCATGATTTGACGTTTTGGCGCCACGACCCTACTGTCGCACGTGCACAGATGAGGCGTTTGTTGAATGAATGCACTTCCATGCTGACATCGCCTCCAAGTCTCTGTCTCCTGGCTCGCAATCAGATTCGCAAGTGCCTTGGAGGAATCGATTTTCAGAAGAAGGTTACCAGCCTCGACATACCAAAATGTTTGGAGGATTTCGTGATTTCCATCGGTCCTCAACACATGGAGTGGATCGGAGCCCCGCCCTATCTTGTCTCATTGGCTAGGGGGCGGTTAAAACCCTCCCAAATCATCACTAACCCCGATTCAGGAGATGCTCATCCGACTGCTGATCTTTTTGAGTTTTAAGATGAACACATTTACATCTAACCTTTCCGTCTTTCTGTGCGATCATTAGTGCCAAATCTATTTTCATATATCGCCATGTGGCCTAATTCCACTGCATTTTTAAATGCTTATACGTGTTGCTCTCTACCAACCTATTTGCGTAAATACAGTATGCATTTTGGGCATTCTCCTCGCATTGTTCTAAATTTCTTAAACAATATTGCATGTTTTATTCTGAGAAATCGCAACTTTCGTACTAGTTACCTAGTGCTGTCTGTACTGTGGCTTTCTTCCACTTTGCATTTTCATGAACTACATAAATGTGCATTAAGTCCTAGTTCTTTATGTCATGTTGGTAATTTTGCAATTTTCATGAGAGGAATCAGCGAACTCTCACATTATTAATCCGATTGTTGGCAAAGGATATGACCTAGTCATTAAATGAGGTTTTGTGAGTAACGTAAGCATTTCCCAATGGTGAGTCACATCTGACCCTAAATAACTCAGTGACCTCATTGTGCACTTTCAACGACGTTAATGTAATGAAATTCTACTGCAATTACCGTTTATGTACCCCTCACCATCCATTACTAATGTCATGGGAGTGGAGTAATTAGGCTCTGACTCAGTGACCCCAACATTTTATAGGATTTCTATACTTCAACCAAACGCCTTATTAATTGTTTGGCCATGACATTAATTAGCTTGCAGTATGCTGTAGGGGTCAACCGATTTCCGATTTTCGCATTCTAATCGCTTCGCCTATTGGCCCCATTCGGTGAGTGGTGAGTTCCCAAACTGCGCCATTTTACCTGGATCCACGGCTGAAGGCACCTACCCACGTGTTCCTACGTAGCGATAAGCTTAGGAAGCCACTGCAACCACCTTAGGATGGGCCATTCAGGGTGATCTAACGTGCGGAGAAAACCTTCAATATTTTGCTCAATTGAAAGGAATCGGTGGTAAGTATAGACAGACTCAAGGCCGATTTCATGGACGACTGTCAATGTGCACCCGGAGGGAGCGGACGACATGTGCATTTCCCCAAACGATTTCACAACCACCATCATTTCTTGGTGACTGCCTCTCCGTTGTCAAAGATGACCACTGATTCAAAGGAGGCGCTGCGCTGATGTGGATGCTAGTTTCAAGGACACGACGACACCGACCATGGACCAAACTTGGAAGTCTTCCATAAAGTGATTTGTGACTGATTCTCTGTCGTTAGCGTCTTCTTCTTGAAACAGGTGTTCAGTAGCAAAGCAATCCTCAATAAATTGTTTTTTGTTCAGTTACCATGAAAGCAATCTCCTCCTTTTATACTTCAGCTACTGGTTTGGAATGCAATTGGTTTACATTAAGTATTTGAAGTTATTAGTAACGGTTTATAGTGTACGCATTTAATCTAGGACTGTATAAGTACTTATGCCAACTGGATTCATCGTTATGACCGCCTGCGTTGGCGTCTTCCTGTAAGGCACTTTTCGGGAACGACCCGGTGTTTCGTGGACACGGTTTTATCTCTAAAATAAGTCGTTTAATGTATATTTTCATGTTTTAAATCGCAAGGAAAGTGCAACTGCAAACGCATTAAATCTCTGTCGGCGTGGTTTCGCAATAGTCTACCAGTTAATTTTGACAAATATGGCCCGTTTATATTCCACAAATGGTGCGCATGGCGATAATTAAACCTGGTTGAAGTAGCTGAAGTGGTGGTAGTGGATTTGATGCTGGTAGTGAGGTGTTAGTGATGTTAGTGGTGATGGTGGTGGTGGTGGTGGTGTTGATGGTGGCAGTAGAAGCAAAACTGCGGATTCGGAAACAACCTGTGTTTTTGCTCTAAGTGGAAAGAACTTAGCTAAAGCTGCCTCTCCATGCTAAGCAGGTTAGTTACCGGGTTCAGGTTAAAGGCTCAACGATGTTTATCACCTGAATTAGAATGCTAGTCTATATCAGATTTTCCAGTATGTTTAGACACCTACAATCAGGACCGTCGTGAGTATGAATCAGTTTCATCATCACGTCTTGGGTGTTTCGTAAGGCTTGTACCACATCCACACAGTATTCTGTCTAGAATTAGAACGCAGATCATCACTGTAACAAACAGGTGAACGGCGTTCTTGCATGAGATGACTCCAGCAATGTTTGCGATCGCATCAGGCAATTGGCATTAGCTGTCGATTCTCGCTCGCAACGGCTACGATTTAAATCAGCACCAACACTCAGCTCGAAGGAGAAGGAGGAGGAGGAGGAGGAGTCGAAACACGAATTTAACCAGTCAAATTCCCCGAGACCGCATGTGCACAGAGAGCGAGCATGCCTGAGTCCGCCTTCGACTACTTCTTCGCTTACGTCTTCGAGAGCGTGGGCATGGATATTCGGATTTCGAGTGGCTGAAAGATGCAGAACCGAGGAACAACTGGTTCGGTATCCTAATTCACCTGATTGCTCACACGGGGATAAAAAATTCTGTCTTGAATTGGAAGAAGAGGAAACTCTGCCGTGGCTAGTGTAATTGGCTGCTCGTCTCCTCCTTAATAATCTCGCCTGGCGATATCGTCTTCCACCTGAGTGCTCTTGGTAATGAGTTGAGTTTCCTTTGGCACAGCCATATCGTCTCAAGTCGACTAGTGGACTGTTTGATAGAAGAATGAAGTTCATTCTTCCTTTCTGAAATCTCCACCCAGCCTTTATCTTCTGGCCCGTAACCAGATTCGCAAGTGCCTCGGTGGAGTAGATTTCCAGAAGAAGGTGTCTACTCTTGCAATTCCTAGAAACTTGGCCGATTTCGTGATTTCTATCGGAATCGGCCCCGAAAACACATGGAGTGTAATTGAAGTATTCAAAGGCCAGAAACCCACAAACAGGTTCACTTTTGTATAAATGTTTAAAACTATTTGGACTTTTGAATCCAAATTAATTGAATAGATAAAGCAGGGTTAGTGGATTGTTGTTCACCAACAGCCTGGGTGGAACGTTCGATATATGAGAAAGCTATCGTAATAAATTGAGGCAAAAACCCATTTGATAAATTTTGAATCGAGTGTTAGTTGCATTGCTTCATATTTCCGATGGATGAATGCACTTCCATGCTGATATCGCCTCCCAGCATTGGTCTTCTGGCTCGCAATCAGATTCGCAAGTGCATTGGAGGAATCGATTTCCAGAAGAAGGTGGCTACTCTTGCTCTTCTGCCTAAATCGTTGGAGGATTTCGTGATTTCCACTGTTCATCAACAAATGGAGTGGATCGGAGCGCCGCCCTATCTCGCCTCACTGGCTAGTGGCCGTTTGAACCATTCCAAATCATCGATGTCTCCCATTTGCAAAATGGTGGTGAGGTGCAAAATCCTCCTCCTGTTGTCATTCCTAAATTTTTCACTCAATCGTTGTGTCTTTATTGAAAATTCCATTGGGGGATTGTTGTATCTCCAGAAAATTATATTTATAATTTTCTGATTATCTTGAAATGTAATTTATTTATCTGTATTTTCTGTATAACATGTACACTTGTTTAAGTCGTTACTATGACGACTTGCACTTTTTTGAATAAAGTTTGGAGTTACGACGCGTCCCGTCTCTTGTGGCCGTTACCGAACGTAATACGAACTAACCAAACTATTTTAGGTAGCATAGCAGTTCCGTACTTTACATTATGGCGACGCAGCAAATTGAAGAACTTCTCGCGGCCCTAACTAATGCGCTAAATAAGCAAACGAGGACTACAGATGAAATCGTTGATCAGATCCCCATTTTTGATCCATCTTTGGACAATTTCCAGATATGGATACAGCGGTTCTCAGATACTATAGACTTAATGTCTTCGGACATGTCGGAATCGACGAAGAATCGTTTACTCCTACGGCGTCTTCATAACAGAGCATACGAACTCTTTATTAATTATATTCTTCCTAGAAAACCGGAGGATCTATCATTCGATGAGGCTATTGAAATTCTACGTATCTTATATTCAGGCGAAAAGTCTCTTTTTAATTCCCGTTTCCAGTGCTTCAAAGTCTCGATGGAGTCTGGAGAAAATATTAGAGACTACACAACAAGAGTCAACAAACTCTGCTCTGAATTCCAGTTCAGCTGTTTCACATATCAAAACCTACAATGTCTCATTTTTATGTTAGGCCTTAAAAGCCCCGAGTTATCTTCCGTCCGAGTCCAACTCATGACTCTCCTGGACAAGAATCCCGACACGACTGTCCAAGAGCTAGCGGATGCCTTTGTTCGATATCAGAACATCGTGGAAGACGCTAAGTTGGTGCTCAATACAGAACCCACATCATTTCTGGCAAGGACTCAGAACGGCCCAGCAAAAAGTGGAAGCCAGCCAAGGAAGTTACCTTGGTGTAAGTTCTGTGGAAAATTCCACTTTTATCGAGATTGCCCATTTATCAATCACTTGTGCAACAAGTGTAATAAGAAAGGCCACAAAGATGGATTTTGCGATAAAACCAAACGTAAGGGCCCTACTCCGAGTCATCTTACGGGACGTAACAAAGTGCAATAGATAAGCCATTAAATAGATGGAAGGAAGCAAGAGATAATCTGGCAAAATACATCGATTATTGAATCTGTAGCTGAATGTAACCTCTGAACAATGCTTTTATTAACTCAAAATATGGACAGAATTTATGTTTCAGAAGACAAAGCTAAGAAGGACCAGCTTTGTCACGAAAAGACTTGGTTACATGGGTAACAAGACTACTGCTGCTAGAGTGATGATCCAGTCAATAAAAGGATCAGTCAACGGATCGATAAAGGAGGGGAGTAATAGAGGGACGCAACTCGTCGCTTCCACGTTTATTGATGACCAGTTGCAGAGGCCAGTGGCTGATAATAACTATCACCATCTTGAAAATTCCGACTAACTAATAACGGCTGAGCTAGATCGTTCTGCCAGTAAGACTTCTAAGTTGGAGAGTTTTAACTTTTTTCAAAGACTTATCAGACCACCAACTACGGTAGCAAATAAGAAAACACAAGAAATGCGGTTAAAGCTTGTATTCAGCCAGTTACAAATGCACAAAATCTCCTCTCATCAAATTAGAAATCGATAAAGTTGACTATCTTTGATATTCACGAAGATATGTTCCATAAGGTGATGAGGGTGTCCCCACAAACTCTTGACCACACAAGATTGTCCACGAAGTTAGACTTGGCGTAGACATGGGTCTTGTTTGTTGGATCCACTCGATTCCACTTGTTCAGAGTGCATGAAGACATGTTTCGTTTATGTTATCGTTTGATTCACTAAATGCCGTGGTCACCGCTCATTTGCGGTGATGGTTATCTAAACAAGAAGAAGCCTATAGGTGGTGGCTCTGTCTATGTAATCTTACTTAAAGGACGCGTTGTTTGACAGAAAAAGAGATATGCCCACTGGTTCGTCAAGGTTGTCTTATGTGTAGATTTAGGCACTCCGATAGTATCTGTGGTTAGTCAATCTGCTGTTGTGCTTTGTGACAATCATGTGGCATTGGCAGTGGCTGTAAATTATCTTGTGGATTTAAACCCACGCAGCTGCCAATTTCAGAGGCAGATGCTATATTTGCGAGTTCAGTCTCACTGGTTAAATCACTTGAAAGTACTTTGTGGTTTAGGAGTCATGTGGTTTGGATTCGTAGGCGCATGGGTGAAAATGGTCATTGTCACTTTATTTTTTTCAAAATGCTACTACACTAAAAGTTCCTTAAGCAGCTTCAATCAGTAGATTGTTCCAGCTTTAAGATTTACTGATGACGTATCTTCCTTTTCTTGACCAGAACCGGTGTATTCTAGAAAATTTTGACAATGAGCTATAAATGCTGCCTGCCTTATACAGATAACAGAAAATTCTGAAAAGCAACTAAAAAAATGAATCCATAAGTTTCGTTATTTTGTCAGTGACAATGTTGTGAATCACATATTTGAATCCAAGTAACTCAAAGAAGATGAGTAAATGGATGAAAAGAGCTAAGAATGCCAATAGATAAGGAATGAGCAGGAGCACACGCTGGAATGCTATATCAGCATTAATGCTCACTTGAGTACAGAAATTGCACAAACAGGAAGTGTTAGACTGCGAGGTCGTCCACCAATCCTGAAGGAGGATATTTTACCACAGAAGCACTCAGCAAGAACTGACTATGACTACACACTGGCATCTTATCTCAGCAGAAAACCCGAGCCTGCTCGAGAGAAGTCACTTGAACTAATGGAGACTGAAGACTTGAGAGTGAAAGAATTGTGGACATTGGCTGATGGTATTTAAGGCAGGGAAAGTGGAAATCAGCTCATTTATAATAAAAATTCCTTTTAATTCTAGCTAATTTTTCACTCACTCTCATTTTCATCCAAATATGAGAAATTTGAAAAGTGCAACAAAGTAGTTGCATTATATTTTCATATATATATACTTTGCTGAACTGACTTTGTAATGAAAGCGCACTGCCTGAACATTGTACACTTTTTAATTCATTTGCCGATAAAAGAAATATTTTACTCAAACCATCTACAGGAATCTCCTCTTGAAATGCAATAATTTTCCATCGATTCAGCAGTGAAAAGGCATCTCTACTGCGTCTTAAGAAGTGGTACAGATTCGAAATTGATGATAGTGGAAGTGCTCATACACTCGGAAAATGGGTGCCTCATGAATTGTCTAAAGACCTCAAATCTCGAGTGGACATCTACTCTTGAATCTACTCTACTTTTGAATGGACGTCCAGCGGCAGAAGAGGTAACTGGATCTTTAGGCGAAATACTAGGCATCGTAGATAGTTGCGGCTTTGTAAAGGGAAAAGACCCAGGCCACAGCCAAACCGGTAAATTCATAGGGAAAAATAATTCTTCGATTGACCTTATGGGATCGACAAGAAATATTCCATTTTGAGTTGCTACAACCTAGTACAGCATCAATTGATGCTGGCAGCAATAAAGCCGTTTTATGCAATAAAGAACGGATCTAGTGAATCGCAGTAGGAAGGAACGGAAACCCAAACCTCTATCTAATTATTCTGTGTAGGCAACTAAATAGATGTTCAGTAGTCATAAATAATTGGATAACATTCACTGTTGACCAAGTCTTTAACTAAATGCTGTATTTAATTATATGTTTCTATTCAAATTTGGACCTACTCGGAGCGTTAAAAGCATGTCTACGCGTGAACTTTCCTTAAACCAGAAACTACCACAATCCAACGGTCTATATGGAAATAATAAAATCGAACCTTGATCCTAAGCTCCGGAACGTTTCTTAGCATCGTTTCGGCATTCTATAAACAAACTCGAGCTTCAGATAAGGCTAATGACACATTCTAACAGCCAATCAAAAGTGCATCACCCAAGTCTGTAGTATTTGAGGGTGTGAAACTCAACCTCGCCCCAGAAGTTGCTATTCGGTACGTTTTAAGCTAACGTTTTACTGCAAAGTTCGCAGCAGAGATACCTATCCAGCGCTGATCGGTTTTTAGTCAGAAAGAAGCAATGATCTACACAGAATCGGAAGACAAGAAAGACGAGGTGCCGGTCGTAACCACGGACGACTTGGACAAACTCGAGTGGAAACCGGTCGATGAAGAAAAATAGACAGCGACACTCGAGTATTGTTCAACCAGATCGGAGACTGTCGTGAAAGTTTGTCTGCATTTGTTGGAATATAAACTTTGTACAACTCTATAGGGTTTCTTTAAATTTAATGGGTTTTGGGTAGAATTGCAGAAATAAAGAGGATGAGAGTCAGGAGATTCGTGCCTTGAGTACCAGTGACCACATCATTTTGTATTGCAAATTGTAGCCTCTCATTTACGTAAAACAAACGGGACCATAGGGTGCAAATTGGTTTCTTATTTTCCTTTTGGCTAGTTGGGCATTTAATGCAGGTCAAGTTAATGATGACATTTTATGTAGTGGGAAGTGCTATCTCGGTAGGAGTTATGCTGGGAAAAGTTAAAAATTCTCGTAAATGTAATGTTTCAAAAATGTGCCCATATAAGCGACCTCTACAACGAAGGCCTCTTATAGATTCTTAAAATAATCCTTTTCTATAATGCAAATTCATCGTTGTATTGCAGCCTGATCTTCTTTTAGCATGATAAATTCGGTGGGTAGTTCTAGTCTCTCCGTTTTTCTTGTTGTGTACATGTCTGTAACTTACTAAAACTAAAGCATAACGACCACATATTTTCCAATAAAATTGTCCTTATTACCCTGTCCATGTGTTCTGAT
>JAUOZQ010001208.1:0-16588 GCA_030710315.1 Anomotaenia brevis
TTGATTCTCTAAGGACTGGCTCCAATAAGTTTTCGTTCAAGGATTAAAGTTAACGGATGCGGGTATGTCGGGCCCTTGTGGTATCTTTGAGATGGTTCCGAGGGATTACAAGGCGATATTTTGTAGAGAGAGGGCAAGCAAATCGGGAATGATGACGACGACGCTGTTGAAGATCCAGACTGCGCTGATGTCCCTTCCTTTCTAGCTCGCATCATTACAATGTTTGCCTTAATTTGAATGTGGTTTTGTGTTAAGTTCTCCCTATTTCTCAAGTTCAAAACGCAGAAGGTGCGTACCTTTAGCTGTCATTATGTAATTAAAATGTGCCGATTGCAAAAAATGTCTATTTGATTTTATTTAAATTTGAAGGTAAGCTACTAATACTCGCCTTAATATAAAGTCGTCAACATCGTAATGACGTATAAAATTAATACAAAGCAAGCGAAGATTAAATTCAAGGGAAAATACCTCTCTGGTCTGGATTTGTTCGTCTGTGCTGTTTCTTTACCCATCATCGTCAATTTTCCGTCCCTTTTAAACTGTTTTTGAATGCACTGAATTAAATAGGTGCTTTTTAACATTTTATATTTAAAAAACATAAAGCATTTGACAAGGTGAGCCATTTTTTAAATTTCTGTGATTTAGTCTATTTTTTTCATCAGGCGGTAACAAGTGAATGCAGGAGCTTCTCACAAAGACGCTGCTGTCAGTGTCATTGCTTCTCCAGATAGAAAATCTTTTAGCAAGACTTCCCTTTCGATTTGTTATTGAATAAATACAGACTGAACTGTTTGAATGATACTGGAAAATATGTACTTCCATCATATGTACTTCCATCATTTAATATGCATTCTATTTCAATTTTGAATTAAATACATTCATTATTTAACGAAAACTAAGAATATTCAGCCCCAGTATTTTTTATTGTTGCAACGATGATTAAAAAAGACATCTGTTGACCTTATATTTATTTTCATTAGCCATTTTAAATATTGTGGAGAAATTTGTGATATCTGAAATCCCCTTATTAGAATGTAAATGTAATGTAAATGTAAATGCTATGTAAACGTCCCCTTTACATTACTCACTTAGAATGTTCCCGAAACGAAGATGCAATCAAGCAGTGCTGAGGCCCGGTAATCAAGAGAATTTCACTAGTGACACATTTCACAAATAATTTGCAACACAAAATCTGAATTCTAAATAGTCAAAATGACATAAATATGTTAACATATTTTATGCGAACAGGGAGAAAATGTAATTGAAGAAAGTTATTTTGTTTTTTGTAGCAAAATTTATTATTTGTTTATTTATCTACATTAGTTTAGAAATTTAAGCTAAAAAAAGAATTTGTCAAATTTTATAAAAAAATATGGAATGTTTCACATAAAGTGAAACTTTCGGTTAAAAATTGAGCCTTATGTTCGAGAAATATTGGCCTATTTTTTTATCTGCTTTATAAATACACTTGTTCAAGTAGTTGCCATGACGTCATGCATTTCGTCGAACAAACGGGAGTTAGCTTTACCAATCATACTGTCAGTTGGGATAGCAACTCGTAATTTACAAAAGGGTAACTCATCAAGTTGAGGCTATTACAATTATGTATGTCTTTCATCGAATAAAAAATTACTTCTTAAAGAACGTGCTATTGAAACGCAGAAATATACAGGAGAAAACACCAGGCATGGAGGGAACCACCTATATTTTGACAGCTGAAATGCGATTTCATGCTTTTATAAAATAAAATGAACATAGGAATTTCTGACAAAATAGACCCCCTGGGTTTTATGATTCACCTCCTGGACATATAATATTTCGTTAGAAAAAGGTCGTTTAAAATATCAAGTTGCGTTTAAATTAATAAAATCTGATAAAATTCAGACAATCTAGAGGAATAAGTTGGTACAATGATCTTCCCATTAGCGCCTTAGGTGGTTTATTTGAACCCTACCTAGTGCATATATTCACCAATGATCTACGCTTCGAATTTGCAAATGTGATTGCGACTGAGATTGAAGGCGCGGTGCTGCATTAAATTGTTGAAGCCTTGTGTAGTTTCTGATTGAAAGATGGGAAACGCAGATTCGATTTGACGGCAGCAGGACTGATTTGTCTTTAAAATATATTAATTCCGAAAGGGACTTCAAGTGCTCAATAGGGATTAGGGACTTAAGATTTAATGCCTATGAAAGCACAAATTCTCTTTTTCGGTGCGTAGCACTTCACAGAAAAGCTCCTTTTATAAATGCAAATTCACGCCATTGTAGCAAAAGCGCATCTAATAAATATTTTTGATTTTAAATAAGATAAACAGACAGTCTGGTTAATAGCAAGCACAAAACATTGAAACGCAGTAGGAAAGTGCTTTATTGAACGGCATTTGTGCTGCAGTTTAGTTTATAAAATCAACATGGTGCTACTTTATCCACTTGAACTTGGTCAAAACAGGACTGAAACATTATCGAATTACATCACGATCACTTTTTCTACATCTGTTAGCCTTGGAGTGACCTTGCAAAATTCTGGGATTCATCTGTTTGTGTGATTTCGTTTGTCTAAAATCCTTCGAATCTCAGCAATTAACGCTCTTGACTACGATGAATTTGATGCTTATCCGCTTTATTCTTCCATCGCTAGGTGTCGTGGTTCTTGCAGTTTCTTTCTGTATTATTTACTATTGGTCGTACTGAAAGCAGTACTAAAATAGCAACTACTAAAGCTTTTGAGTAGGTTGATCTGACGCTTGAACTCAAAAAGGTTATCAAAAGAAATACTTTTTTGATAAATCGGTTTGCTAGTCGTATTCTTGCGTATTTTCTGTCAGACGGAAGGTCGCCACATGATTTTGGCTCACAGCTGGGTCAAGGAGGCTCGATTCCCCACTCTACCGAGGCACTTCCGCGACAACGTGACACGACATCGACTAAATTTGCGGATATTCACCGGCTCATCAGTGGTGACAACGACGGAGAGGAAGCAGTCCTCTCTTCCTGCCGACAAATCACACCGATGCTTTAGAGAAATAGGATAGATCTAGAGCCTGTTTTTGGCCAGGCCTCGTCTTCGTTTGCTCTAAGAACGACCACGATATCAATCTGGGGAGCTTCGTCATTGCAGTCGGCGAGGCTGGGCAGTGGACGAGCATCACCTGTCACATCAACTCACACCGGGATCGCATTTTATAGCACCTCCTTAAGGTGAATGAGAAACTCTACATCATATGGCATTTCACCACTCGAAATCGCAACCAGACATTTCGTTTTCGATGAGGCTTTAAGTAATTTGTACATGGTTTTTTGGTGGCGACAGCCAATACGCCGAAATAGAGATAGTCGGGAACGCAGAGGTGGGTAGATTGAGCTCTAAGGCATAATTTATTTCAATTTTTAGATCATTTCCACAGAATTTGGCCTAACAAAAACGACTCGATGGACGCATGGAATTTTGGAGTGTCGCTGTTGTATTAACTGCTTGATCAATTAAGCCCTATTAAATTTGTCTAACAGCAAAAAACGATATATTCTCCGTTACTCAATATTATGTTAAGATCATTCGAATCATAATTACCTTCTTGAGCGATGGTGGGCCTTGCGACAATATAAATTAAATGCATATCCGGGGCTTCTGTTGCAGATGTGAATATAGGCAGAACATTTCATACGTTTCAGACAATCAATAATAGCCATGTTAATGAGATGAAGTGGGAGTTAGAAATTCAGCGTTGTCGAAATTCCAGAGAAATTTGTTTGCAGTTGAGTTCGTTTAGCTCAAGTGTGACAAGGAAGCATGCGTCTTCGAGATGCACGAACGCGAACTTTGGAAGTAAACACTTTGGTCTTTATTTGCATCATTTTCAGTCATTGAATTTGATCTTATCGAAACATTCCCCTAAGGGAGGAAGACAGCAAGTTAAGGCCTCTCCTAAAAGGAAAGCGTTTTTGGCTCCTTTGACACAAAATGGGGACGTTCAAACCGATGTTGATCATCTTAACTCTATTAGGTCTATACCGGAGCAGCATTGTCAATCTCTGAACACAAGAAGCGGCTATTGGCGAAAGACTGATTAGCAACTTTTACAAACTTCAGTGATTGGATGTCTTATTCAAATATTCAGTATCTCTATTTCGATTTGCCAATCAGTTTTGAAATGGGATTGGACAGCTGAAGGAACATAGAGAAGTGAATTTTATCCTTGGAATACATACATATATATCAACTTGTTTCCCGACGCAGTTGCTATTGGATAAGTGGCTTCTCAAGCGGATGTCTCCTGCTTATAAGATCGTATTGACAGAATAGCCGGTGCCCTTTGCGGCAGATCAAGTAGCGATACAGTGTTTTTTACCTTCTGAGTAATTCAGTAGCACTTTTCATGGAAGCCATTCTTGAAGTACATCTTAAGGAACCACTGAGCCACACTGCCAAGATAATTGTGTTTTGTCCATAGTTTTTAAACAAACCCTCCATGGAACAACTTTTGTATCCTAGAAACTTCGCCATGGCCATCATTTGTTCAGTTGACTCTTGGGGTTTTAAGTTGAAAATCCTCGTCGAATCAACTGCTTCTACTGATCTGAACTATGCATCAAACAAACGGATTAAAATTTCATCTTCCTTCCTAATTTTCTGCAGTTCTTCCTTTCGCTTCTTCAGTCGTCTAAATCGTAGATTTGTGTTTTTTAATGGATTTAGTTAATCCTAGCCGTGGAATCTCCAAAGGTGACGGCCTGGGTAATTCAGTGAAAGTGAAGATCTAACCCCCCTACGACGATGAAGATCGAACTGATGAGCGTCCATTAGAGTTTGATCGTGAATTACTTGAAGAAGTCCAACTTGCTTTCTCAGCTAAAGAATTGGTAATTAAAATAAGTTCAAACCACAAAATTACAATCAAACAACCTTTTATTTATAAGGACATAGTTAAAAGATAACGTGTAAAAATCAGGCACAATTAATCATCCTTTGGTCCATTCGGGTCATTCGTGCGATTTTTAAGCACACCTCTAACGTTTTTAAAAAGGTGAACATTTCAAATTTCGTAGTCTCGAGATAATTACACTGAAATTAAAACTTGATTCGCCAGAAAAAAGTATAAATAAAAAAATTGGCTCATTAAAAATTTCAACTTAGTGTAGCTGAATTGATTTTGGCTAGTGCATTTCATCATCATGATCACGAAGGTGGTATTTTGCAAGCACACAATGCCAAAAGACTATTTTTAAAACCATTAGGTATGATAATGAAGATTGTAATAAAAAATCCCTCTGATACCATGAAAACTGCCAGAAATTTATTAAAATATATTAAACAACTCAGTATTGTTTAAAAGAAAGACTCTTATGGATTATATACACAACCCCACTATGAGTTACACTCTCATAATCGGTCATGTTGTTTAATTTAAATTTCGTCTATTTTCCGAAATTTTCACATATGACGTTTTGCAGTTACTTATTTGGCAGTCATCATAAAGCGTATTTATACTTTCTGCTTATACGGTAACTTCAAGCGTTTCGAATTTTTAACATTTTAGTTGTAGGAAATCAGTTTGAAAGATTTCTATGAAAAAGATCAAAATAACTCATACATGGCTTTATAATCTTAGAGCCATTATCTTTGTAGACATCTTGGGATAGTTCTTGCTTTTCGTAAATTCCAATAGCAGGAGGCTGCAATAATAAGACACTTGCTTTTATATTGATGATGATTCTCCAAGGGTGGGCAAGGAGCAAATTCTCCCCTCTCAAAATGGCAAATCACCTGACCAAGGACACCAAAGCCATAGCTTTTGGGTTTGAAATCAATGCTAAACCAGATAAGGAATGGGAAACACGTGGAACAAAAGGCGCAACCGTAAAATTTCTCAGTAAAGAATCCACCATTGCCCGCCTTTCACGAATGGTCAAAAGAACTTCGCTTTGATTGGCTGATTATGGCAGTGCCCCAGTACTGGTCTCAATAGCTATAAATTTTAGCATTTCCTCTAATTGCACTTAAAATTAAAAATGTCAGAAACTCAGGAAGTACCCAAAGGAGTCACCTGCCTGCCTGCTAGCATGAGTCTCATTTGCACCGACCTCAATCCCAACGTCAACATCTTTCTCTGTAAAGACGAGTATGAGCGTCCCCATGGCGTGGCAAACTCCAACACCCCTAGCAATGAATCCAGTGACTCTCGGCAGTCACACAGCTGCCCGCAACCCACATTCCGTACTAATGGAAGTATTTTAACCACCACTAACTATATAAAAAAGACATTGGGCATAAAACGAACTGCCTACTCATCTTTCCTTGCCTGTAAAATGAGTAGTGGGATAGTTGGTACTGAGAGCGAGGCTTCTTATTTGGAAAATTGATTGAAGGAGTTTACGGAGGTTGTGGATCACACAATTCGAAGAATTCTTCTTTTGCAGCAAACTTCTAAAAGCAAAATAGGTTTGAACACCTTGTGAGGAATTCGTAGCCCAGTTAGGCTACATTCAAATTCGCTCCAAGATGAGCACACCGCTGTTTCTATGAAAAAATGTACAAGTATTTGTGTATTGCATGGTGTTGTTGCTCTTTCTTCCGATGGAGGAATGGTTCCCAATAAGCAGTCCATATATTTGCAGGAAAACATATGTAAATTTGTTTATAGTATTGTGAATTGCATATTTCTGCCCCAAAATACAATAAGGAAACATGTGTTTTTTTCATGTTTACTCCTCTTCAGAAGGACCTTTTAATATTCAGAGAAGGCCTTCACCACGAGTGCACTAAGAAGTGAGGAGTAAAATGATTGGACTCCTAGAAGATGCAGGAGGGTTTCTCTCAAAAACGCGATTTGCAGTTCATGAAATGTGTACATAGTGAAAGTCTTCTAAAGCAAACTTCTCCATTTGGATTGCTGGACTGATCAATCTGACTTTGTCACAATAAGAAAATGTATAAAGTTTCGCTCTCGTTTTACGACTTCATTTACCAATATGTTAATTGGGATCATGCAAAATGGGACTTTTATTTCAAAATGGGATATATGTTGCGAATCAGAGCGATGTTAAATTTTTAATCCTAATGGAAACATAATAGATTTTTCTTGAACCAGGCAGAACTCGTAATAAGAAAATTTTTATCAATTTTTGAATCGAATTTAAGTCAACTTAGCATGGATTGAAATTTGTTCTAAAAAGAGAATTTATAACGATGTCGTCAATTTGAATAACATTAATTGACACAATTGCATCAGAGAGTTTAAATCAGTTACAACTCCGATGCATCCTGGTTTTGTATACTGGAGCAAAATCGTAATATGAACTTTCCAATTTATTTAAGAAAAGAAATAAATCGCTGTCCGTCCCTTGACAAATTTATTCCTTTGACTCATTTCGTTTTTTTGACTTTTTACCCCGTTATGAAGTAAATTTAAACATTTATAGTTTTTTATTTAAGAGACTTTTATTAATATGTCTCATTTAATTCGGCTGTCATATGTGCAAGGGCCATCTGTTACCGAGGTATGCGTAATAGAATTACCCTCCTCGCGTCGTTTGCGAAACGATTTTTTGTTTAAAAACGGGTGTAAATACTTTAAAAAATTAAAATATATGTACATAAATTTTGGCATTTTTCAGCTAAGTGCTACTGCTGACCAGTAATTAGCTTTTTAATAAATTTTTGTATATATATAAATAAATTCAAAAGAACTACACATGTACTAGTAAAAACTTGGCAAATCACACGATTAGCAGTATTCAGATTAATTTCTTGTTTTAATAAGCAAAAAACCAATAGTTATTAAAGAGCGGACGTAGGCAAGTGTGTCTAGACAATCCGAATTCCTTTCTAATACCGTTTTCAAATGACATCTTCGTTCTACATTACTCTAACTTAATTTTAATATAAAGTGTATCATATTTGTTAGCCACAATTTCACTATTTATTAAACGAGATTGGTTTTTAATAGAACAATTTTTCAAAAATAGTTATTAGTTAAAAAAATACCAAATTTCCTTTTGAAATAAAAATTTAGGAACCTATATAAATAGTCTTGCAGAAAAAAAGAAAAATATCGAAACCGAATTTAAGCAACTGATTTCATTGAGGTAAATCCCTAAAAAATATTCTCAAGTTAGAATACCATATTGAATTGCAAATAAAATAATCGAAGTTAATAAATAACAAAACTTTTATCCATTTTCTTGTTTTAAATCTGCAACTTATCAAATATTACCATAGTGAAATGTATCATGTAATTCACTTCGATGTAATCATCTATTCGCCTTTGACGTTGTATTTTTCATTTGAGTAAATTAAATTTCACAAATACATGAGAGCAAAATAACAAAATTTAAAAAATCTGGGTCCTTATTTTACAAAGTTACTCAAATTCTTATTAAAAATTTGACACTTCTTCGGCTTAAACTTGTGTTCTTCAGTTTTACGAAAATTTATCGTACATATCAGTCAACAGAAGTTTCCCTTTTACAATGAAATAAATGAGGCTGTGTCACCATAGTATTCTTATCGTATTTGTAAAAGATATATTTTAGGGACTTTTATCCACAAAGCAGATTTGAGTTATTTAGGCAAGATTTTTTGAATTATTGTTAACGTTATTTTAAGTTTCATAACCTCGAAAAAAAATTTTAAAGCTAAAATAGAGAAAAAAATTAAGTTTGTTTAAGTCGGCACATAATAAATGCGGAAATAATATTTTTTAAAAAGGATTCCAAGTTACAAAACTATTTTATTAAACTACAGCAACTTGTAAATTTTAAATAGATTTTGCAATCACAGTTGATTTCAATTCTTCCTGCAAAATCATAAGCTCGAGACTTTTTGTAACTTTTCAAACAGCTTTTATGGATGAAATTAAATCGTATTTTTTTCAAAAAATTTTATAAAGCGTATATATATGTTACGTTTTAAGTGACGGCACTGAATGTATTTTTTGTATAATAAATAGCAGACTATCTAAGTAGTCTTTGTTTATTTTGATGTATTCTAGTGCAAAAAATCTTTAGAAAATTCCTATTTTTTCTCCTCCGTAAACATCTAAGGCTTTTAAAAGTAAACATTATTCAATAGAAATTTTTGACTTAACATTACCTAACCAAAATATAACTATTGTCATATTAGCAAGATTGAAAATCGCTAGATTTTTTTAGAACTTGTAAATTAAAAGATGACTGGAATAAAGAAACAACGGGACAAGAGAGACAAGAAAGGATTATTGTCTCTCCATAAAACATCAGAATTCCCAGTTCAGGGAAAAATGGGGAAAGTCTAGTGATGAGCCAAATGCTAACTTCCATAGCAAATATATTTTAGAAATCCAGTTCCGTGACCATGAATTTACAAAAAAATATTGCATTTAGCAATCATTGGCATATATTGGTTATGTTTTGTGGAAAAAATACAGCAGTGTTCCACAGCATACATTGAACGCATTTTCCATCAAAACCAAAAATTAAAAAATTTATGAAGGAGTACAGATTAAACCTATTTTTGAACCCGCAAAATATTCATGTGTAAAGCGTTGCAAAAGGATTCGGGTTCCCGTTATTATTTTAATCGATTTCTAGGTCAAAATATATAATTTTTTTCAAAAAATAAAACAACTTTAATTAAATTAAGGCAATTAAATCCCAAACCGGAATAATTCATCAAGGTTGTTTTAAATGAAGAAATCTGTTCTTTTGCATTTTTTGATTAATGATTAAAATATACATTTTTTAGCTTCAGTCATCCAATTGTATTAATAATTGATAATAATGTGTAACTTAATTTTTGCCCAAATAATAAAAAGATTTCTTAGGACAGCGAAACAAATCATTAAAGGTTTGCAAAAAATGCTATCCTTTAAATTCTAGAAATGTTAGTTCATAGAAGGACGAACGTCTAGATAAGAATGCATATCGGTTGACACTAATTGCTTAAGGTTGTAAGTATCTCATTTTCGTCCATTGGATCACTTTTTGAAATATTTCGAATAATATTGTCTTTCAAAAGCAGTGGGTTAAAGACAAATACTCCATTGTTTTCGTTGGAAGCACAAAAATTGACGCAGATTTTCTTAGCCGAACAAACGCCGCAAACACGCAGGTCTGCCGATTTGTCCGTTATAAGGAGAGCTCAATTACAAACGTGATGTCGTCCTCAAAGTGATTTTGATAAGCACATTCCATTGTCCCATCGTTTGCAGTTATTCTACGCTGATAACTAAAAAAAGGTGAGAGCAAAACGTGTGTTAATTGTATTCGCATTCCTCAACAGGCAAGTCTGCAATTCCGTTGGCTAACAAATTGGATTCTGAGTTTCTGAGTAGAGTCGACACTTGCAATCGTTTAGGTCAAATCTACATTGCTGGAAGTGAGGTGAATACCACAGTGCTTGATACATTTGAAAGTGGATACCCGGAGAACGGCCGTCGCGCGTGCCTCCGGACCATGACAGTTGTTCGTGCCTATTACGCCCGTGTAGCGACTGACCTGTTTCTGTACGTGCTCGGAGGCTGAAATAAGGTCGAAGGCGTTCCTTCGTCCTGCGAAAGATATAGTTGGGCACATAGCAGGCAAGTGGAGGAGATTTTATTCAACCTCTTGTAATTTTATCCAGTTTGAACTCTAAAATCGCTACTCTTTACAGGTGGCTACTCTTTACGCAGTCATGCGGCAGTGCGGGTTCCGGGATTCGGACTCCTCGAAATCTGTGGTCTGAACAGCAGATGATTAGATTAAGTTGAGGTTCCACACCTTAGTGGTGAAGACGAAGTTGTCACTTCGTAACGACAAATAGCACCGATGCTTCGAATTGGAGGTTGTCGTTCTGCCCGATACTGGGGAGGTTTTTGTTTGCTGTCCAGACAGCTGGAGCACGTCCTACTGCCACTGAATGGATTTCTGTGGATCATTGGTGATTTGCTTGCGCCATTCTTCTTCTTTTAATCAATGAAGATAAAAAATAACTTTGCTAACCAGTCAGCTCGTGATTCGCTTCTAATTCCGCTACCAGAAGTAGCATTTGCTCCATCGTTCAACAGTTAGATTTCAACAATAATACTACCATCTTCATTTAGGTGAATATGGTGGGATGTACGAGGTGGAGTTGGCGGAGGATGCACGGGTAAGTGGATTTCGCAGAAGCCCCGGGGTGGCAGAGAAGTTTCGCGGTGGTGGTGGTGCTTGCAGCAGGACGCCGAGCACCTGCCTGAGGACGCGAGACTGTGGCGTCTTCTGCTTGTCTATGTGCCCAGAGGCCACTTGCCCATTTTTCATATTTTTCTTTATCACATCGCCTATTCTTTTTTTCTTTTCCTGCAAAGGTTGAGATCAAGGGCTGCAGAGTGTTCAAAAGGAATAAAATTAAAGGCTTTTCGAGTAGGATCTTTATAACAGAAGTGTTTAGTGCATAAGTGATTCATCATAAAGATTTTGTTAATGTGATCTGGGTTACTGCGCCTTCGATCTCTGCAGGATTTTGTGCTAAACCACTGCTTTCTCCGTTCTCAGACAAACACAACTTCCACGCAGTCCAGTGCGTGGCGCTGTGGTTGTGGGGTAATCCAAAGCACTCTTTTGTAAGCGACGCCTTTTGTGGCCATTTCTTTTATAGAAAGGAGGACATGTAATGTACAGAAGCGCTATGTTACCTAAAATAGTCCCAATAGTATGCGTTTAGTCCGAAAACAGCCGTATGAGACGGAACGCGTAGCAACTCCAATGTTCATTCAACGAAGTGTCAGGCGTCATAGTAACGACGTAAACAACGGTATATATTAGGCAGATAACAACGGAAGGTAAATAAATTAAAGCTTATCGATATATGAAAAAAAATTATAGATAATGTTTAATGAAATTTTCTGGAAATACATCAACATGAGAACTAGACGGAGAACTTGTTGAAAGAGGAATTCGTTTAACCGCTGACGAATTCTTGGCGATTATGATTACGAACGATTACTCTATCAAAGCCCGTGTAGCACGAATGGAGAAGATGTTGGAGAGCTCAATGATTCAGCTTAGCAGGCCTAGACCCAGTCTAGGCAGAGATCATCACATAAAGGGGCAAGATGCAGGGCATGGGATGGTTGGTGCTACTAACACCGACAAGGAAACGGCCTGGCCAGAGCGTAATGGCGACGACGCTCTCTGGTACCGAGACACGTCGCCTCACTTTCGTATTTTTCGACAGTGGACTCTGGTGCCAACGTTAGTTTTATTCCGGCTACTCCTACTTAGAAGTGACTGACGCACATTTAAGGCGACTGAAGTCGTATGCAACATGGGATCGAAGAGTGCGAGGCAGCACTGTAATCGTCCAACTCCGATAGTTTCTATCTGTTAGAGATTAAAACTTAAGCAAATACTTTTAAGGCGACCTCGTTTAGGACTGGATTTGTTTTGCTGCATTTTGGTCCATTTGTCATCAATTTCCTTAATTTGATAAACCGTGATTGTGTAAGTGGATGGCTAAATGAGTTCCGTGCACTGCCTATCAGTGAACACGAAGTTTCTCGCCTGATATGAGCGATGGGAGTCTTTGGCTTCGACAATATGCACAAATCACACAGAAGGAGCCAACGATTCCACTCCTGTTTACAAACCGCAAGTGGGTATAACGATTCGATAAAGTGAGCGGAAAGGAGATCACGCGGTGTTTGAACACCTTCTGAAGCCTATAATCCCACTAGCCACCGACCCACTCGATGGAGTGTGCTTCCATCTCCATCTTATTTCCAACATTCGTCACAATCCTCCAGCTGCTACTACTTTTCTGTCTTTATGGAAAGGCGAAACAGTCGGGAGGGTGTGGGGAAATTGCCGTAGATGCGCTTAAAAATCCATGGGCATTAAGAGGAGAGGCTTCCAGGTAGGAGACACCCTTGAGTTGATAGTGGCAATCTCTCCCACAACTCTTCGGATACAGAAACTTCAGCCGGGCTCAGTACACCTCAACAAGTCCATTCACCGCTTTCTTGCAATAATCAAAAGTTGAATTGGCCCCTTTTCCGCTAATTTTGAACAGAAAATGTTTCTTTCAAGAATGAAATCAAATTCTGCATTTATATACGACTAAAGTAATTATGGGAGATTTACCCAAAACGCCCATGGACTCAACAATCCAAAAATCGTATGAGAACTGAAGCAAAAGGTGATTTTTCAAGGCGTTTCCACTATTTTGTCCCACTTCTTCATATAGGTGCAGATAATCAGCTGGGTCATGCAAGCAGAAGCCTCGTCAATCGACATCTTACAGCCAACTAGAATAATGCCTTCGTGGCTTTGCGTTCTATAAAAATGCAATAAATCCACCTGATCATGAATCGAATCACAGAATGTCAAAAAAGAGGTCCCTGGGTGTCGCTGCACCTTTGACAGGTAGGCGCACATTTTCCTTTGTAGGCGAGATGTTATGCTTATTAAAGTGGACCGGTATCTCCTCGGAGCATCCCAGTAACCTGCATGCCTATCGCTGCATTAAATAAGGAATGAAACTTGAGCTAGGTTAATTGGTGTTCCTCCTAGTTGGCACTGTTCGGATATTTTGTTTGAATTCTCTGTTCCGTGGTCTGTCGCCGAAATCTATTCAACATTTTTTCCGTAGTGATATTTCCATCGCCTTCCTAAGTAGCAGCACTATCGACTGAGTTAGTGCGACAGCCCTTTCGCTTGTCCCCACGGCTAAGGAAGGTGTGCGACGTTTGTGAGCCGTGTCCTTTAGCACTGTCATAACGAGTACTTTTAAACTGCCTGAATGAGTCTCTCGAGGGTCTGTCTGAAGTCCGATTTGCGACCACACAATTAGACGAAAAATAACAACCAATTACTATCAATTTTATTTTAAACAAAAATTATAAATTACGTGTAAGAACTTTCAAAAAATTTCTTTAATAGTCAACGTCATACAATTTACGGAGTCTTTATTTAAGAAATGCAAAATTTAAAAATCATACACTTACTTATCCGTTTTTGCTGAATTTAACATTTTGCCACATATGCGAATGAGCCCTAAACGATTTACTAACTGAATGCCGTTGCAGACTGCAAATATAAAGGAAATACGGTTTACCGTATCTGTAATCACACTGTGTAGAAAAACCTTTTAATTGTTGAATTTAATCCAAAAAATTAAATGGTAATATTTGAACAGAGAAAATGTGGGATCTCTAAAGACAACTTGTACACCAAGTGAGCGGTGTTGTGCACGTCCTTCTGCAACAGCGGATTCTGCAATTCGAGGAAGCAAATAACACCCTCCACTTGCTTCCTTAATCAAACACCTCACAAATACACGCTACCCATTACTACTTCAGTAGTAAATCCGTTTGAAAGCAGATTTAACAACCTCGATTCGATGCTGCAACCGCAGAGGAGAAGGTGAAAAGCACTTCGGAGATGTAGGAGGAGAGCGGTGAGACAGGGATTGACGAAGACAATGACCGCGTTGAGAGCACTTGCATTCACGAATCCCCAGATCGTGAACAAGGCCACGTAGATGACAGTCCAATTGCAGCTTTGTCCATCGTCGGTTAGGTTATTGTTCATACATCAAACAATTCATTTCTATTAATTTATGATTTATTTATATTAATGTTATTAATGATTTGCTTGGTTAATTATTCGTTTTAAAAAAGTTATTTTATGAAAAATATTATATTATTATTATTAACAGAATTCAGATCACAGAAGAATGCTTCTCTCATTAAGGATATAAAGAGAGTATATTCAATCGAAAGGCGGCCCCTCTACGAGTCACATGTTCTGCTCGAAGAGGGTTAAGCACACCCAACATGCCTGAATACTGAGTTGATGTGCTACCTGGTAACATGGCGTGGTGCGTCGCAGCTACTCAAAATCGTTCACGCACACTACTCATCGATTGTCTTTGGCGGCTGTGCTCAAAGCTGTCGATGATTGCGCATCATGCTGTGCCTGAGTGATGCACAACGCTGGTACATTGGAATGTAGGATTTCGGATTTCAGCATTTGAGTTCTGCGGAATTTGGTCAACCTTCCTTGATGGGAAAATATCACGATTAGAGAATTCGAGTTCTGCAAATAAGTGCCTGTAGGCAAATACTATTACTCAAGCTGAAGCACGAAATTTACGCAGAGCCCAACTAAGTATGTTATTTAGTATTTCGAGTCTATGCGTCGATAGGTAACGTTAAATCAATGTTGTAATGAAATCATTCAAACATCAACGATACTGGTTCTCCCTTCAGGAAATCGTCCACCGTTTGTCTTAGAGAACATGGCGCTGGCGTTCATTGTACAAAAACGACCTAATCCAAGACAACCTTGATCAACGCAGTCGACTTGGCAACGACAAGACATCCTAGATGCTCTTAGAGGGTCGCGGTTAGGCCCCTTGCTCTGTGGTTTGAAATCTTCACCTAGGCTAAACCCCAGTGACAACGAAAACGCATCTGATGTCTACGTTATACTCTGAGAATTCATCCTGAACTTTAATTTTGCTTAAAATTTGAAAGTTAAATTGTGTACCTGCAATGACTGAATTCTAGTGCAAGAATTACAACATCTTTCGTCGTTGTTAGAATAGCCGCTCACTCGAATCACATGTTGTTTTCAAACAACAGCATTATCAATAACAGGTAGTAATTAGAAACGTATATTAGACTATGTGCAAACACAAACAACGGAGAGGGAATCAAATGGAACAGGTTAACTCTTTAACATAAGACACATGACGACGCACTAATAGTTTCTGGGTATTGAAGATCTTCAACATCTATTTGGAACCAGATGAAAATAAGTAGCCAGAAAGAAGTTTCTGGGTGCAGTTGAACATCTAACCACTAAAAGAACTTGCGCCGTTTTCGGTGAGAGAAGCGAAGCTTTATAGAGGATCAGCTTTACCTCGCCATTTTGTGGAAAACCACACTTAGAGGGTTTAAGTTGCCATTTTATTCGACCTATTTTGGGCACCAAACAATTCATCTGACATAGTTGTGATTCAGTAGTACACTCCATGTCCGTTTGGATGTAGCCTGCGCTCTTGACAGGATTCCTAGTGAAAAAGAGCATCGCCCATCTCATGTTTGACGCAACGGGCTGCTCTAAGTTGAGATTTTTTCTCTGGCATCCCTTTTAACCCAAACTTATTTATTCCAATCACGATTTGTCTTACAACAAACATTTTAAAATTGAAGTCGCAACTGTAATTTCAACGGGATTCCATAATGAGAAATATCCTAAAAAATGAAATTTGAAATCAATTTGGCAAAATATTTTCGGTATATGCTTCATTCATTTACAAGAAACAAACAAACGCCTTTGCTGCTTTTACTAGATTAACTTAAAACGAAATACAACTTGGATGAATTAATGTAGAAATAAGGCCAAAAAGCCTCTTATTGTTTTTTCTGGAATAATCAGTCGCATTGTTAGTAGTAAATAAGGCAAAATGTCAACTATTGGGCCACGCTTTGGACTGCAATTTCCTACCATTCGATTAAAAATTGTACTCAGATTACATGCAAATATGTTCAAAATTTATTCTAATTAATATTAGATCGTTTTAGCAACTTTGTTGTTAACAGGTAAGATCCTTGGACCTAGGTCTCACCATGTTTGCGCATCTC